>JAADVW010000353.1:0-34293 GCA_023335875.1 Elongisporangium prolatum
CAGCTAGCCAACGACATGCTGCGCATCGGCGAGCAGATGAAGAAGTACAAGCAGACAGCCGTCGAGATTAAGACGTCTGACCCGCTCTCGGGCGGCAGCAACGACGCCGCGTTCCCTGGCGGCCGCGTGGCCATCTTCTTCGGCTCGCAGACGGGCACAGCCGAGGGATTCGCGGAGGTACTGAAGAAAGAAGGCCGCAAGCACGGCTTCGACGCACACGCGATCGATCTGGAGGAGTACAAGGCTGCCGAGTTCCTCAAGCACGAGAAGCTCGTGATCTTCGTGGTCGCGACCTACGGCGAGGGCGACCCGACGGACAACGCCGTGGAGTTCATCAAGCTGCTCAAGAACAAGGACGGAGAGATGGCGCCGGGCGACCTGGACAACGTGGGCTTCACGGTCTTTGGTCTGGGCAACCGCCAGTACGAGCACTACAACGTGATCGGCCGGTTCGTGGACAAGCAGATGGAGGATCTCGGCGCCAAGCGCGTGTTTAACTACGGCGAAGGCGATGACGACGCCTCACTGGACGAGGACTTTGAGGAGTGGAAGCAGACGCTGTGGAAGGAGCTGCGAAAGCAGTTCGTAGCTGGCGCCTCAGACGAGGACGACGCTGCTGCGGCCATTGGTGGTGACGCCGAGGAAGGAACCTCAGCGCCTGAATTTGAGTACGAATGTGTCGAGATCCGCGCACCTCGGACGCCTCGTAGCCACTCGGAGACGCGCATGAAGACCTCGACCAAGCATTTCTTCACGGCCGCTAATGCCAAGGTCATCATGAATCGCGAGCTGCGTGCGTCGACTGTTGGTGGATCGACTTTTCACATGGAGATCGATCTCAAGGGCACCGGTGTCGAATATATCACGGCTGACAACCTCGCCGTACTGCCGGAGAACCTGCCGAGCAATGTGGACCGCCTGGCCAAGCGTCTGGGCTACGACCTGGAGCAATGGGTCGAGATTCAGCCAGTAGGAGAGGACTCCAAGGGCGAACTGCCGTTCCCATCGCCTTGCACCATTGACCAGATCCTGACATGCTACCTGTCGATCAACAGTGCGCCTCGCAAGGGCCCGCTCAAGCAACTGGCGTACTACGCTCGCGATCCGTCGGACCGCGCCAAGCTGCTGCATCTGGCGTCGAAGGAAGGCAAGGACGAGTACCAGCAGTGGATCCTGGACGAAGAGCGCACATACGTGGACGTTCTGGGGCACTTCCAGTCCATCAAGCTACCGATCACAGCGCTGATCCACGTCGTGCCGTTCCTGGCTCCTCGCTACTACACGATCTCGTCCTCGAGCCTTGTGAACCCGCAGCGCATCCACGCGACTGTGACGGTCGTGAAGAATGAGAAGAGCGACGGCCGCGTGTTCCAGGGCGTCTGCTCTACGTTCATGGGTGATCTGGTGCCGCTGGGCTCGCACAGCGAAGACAAGAAGAAGCGCGACAGCCGTCCGGGCGAGCAGGGCGTCAAGCAGCCTCGCGAATGGCCGACCTGCCGCATTTTCGTGCGTGCGTCGACGTTCCGCCTGCCCAAGGACCCGCTGACACCGATTATAATGATTGGGCCGGGCACTGGTATCGCTCCCATGCGTGCCTTCCTGCAGGAGCGCGCCCACCAGCAGGCCAACGGCGTGGCGGTGGGCCAGTCGTATCTGTACTTTGGCTGCCGCCGTCGCGACGAGGATTATATCTACCGTGACGAATTGGAGCAGTTCCAGGCCTCTGGCGTGCTCACGGAGCTGCGTCTCGCGCTGTCGCGTGAGCAGAAGGAGAAGGTTTACGTGCAACACCTGCTGGAGAAGGATGGCGCGACCGTGTGGGACCTGTTGAACACCAAGAGCGCGCACGTGTACGTGTGCGGCGCCACCAGCATGGGCAACGACGTCCACAAGGTGCTGCACAAGATCATCGAGACTTGTGGCCGCAAGTCGAGTGACCAGGCCGCAGTGATGCTCAAAGACCTACAGGAAAGCCAGCGCTACATCCAGGAACTCTGGGCTTGATTTCATCTCCTTTATCACATCGCAAGAGCGAACCAATAGACACGAACGGATGGATGCGATACCTCAGATGAAAGCCTTGCTTGTTTGCCTCTTACAGATCGCTGTCGAGGTCGTCGAACGCGTCGTCGATCTTGTCCCAAAGCGCGTTCGCCGCCTCAAAGTGGTCCATGTCCGGGTCGATCTCGAAGTGCGTGATGGTCTGCGTGGCCGGGACGTGGATTTCTATCCAGCAATGTAGGTCATTGAGCTGATGGCTGATGGCCAGCCACGTGACGTACCTCCAGCGACGTTGGAACCGCTGAAGTCCCATTTGATGCCTGTGACGGCAGCGTAGAGACTCATTTGGTGCCTGAGAGCATCGTGTGTTAGTCAGTAATCCTCTATAGCAAAGCCATAGGCCGTTTGTACTTGGCGAGAGGGAGATCGTTCTGATGCGTCACGGTGTACTCCAGCGCCAGCTGTCGTGTCTCTTCGTACTTGTCCAGCAGATCTTCAATGGCTTCCTTTGACAGCGTAGAGAGAGAGAGTCAAGGAGGTCCTAGTCATTCGTACAGCTTCACATGCAACAATACACAGCAACGACAAAGGAGGATATTGTTCATCGACACGAAGCCGTTCGAGCTGTTCAGTGAGTTGGCGCTTGATCTGGTCGAGCTCTTCGATTTTCTGCTGCATGCGCTCATTCGTAGCTCGGCGCTCTGCTTCTTTCTGCTCCCACTCCTGCACATTCGCCTGGAGAACTGAATCCAGATCAGTCTGCCGCCATCCAACCACGTACAGACTAGCCCATGAAGAGCTACGTACGCTGGAGTTGGTGCTTGGCCGAAGCCTGTTGCTGTCTGCAGGCCGCGCTCACGGCCTTCCTCTTCTGAACCAGCGAGCGCAAACGCTGCGCGTCGTTCTGCGCATCCAAACGGAACGTCTGCTCCATCTTGCCGCAGATATCCTGCACTTCCTGCCACGACAGCGCGTTCGCGCCTTCCTGCACCTCCATCATCATCTCAAGTTCTGCGCAGTTTGAAAACCATTGCGAATGCTCTAAATTAAGGTATGTCACATCAGCCATTCGCCCTGATGTTACGTACAGACACACCATATTCGCAGGAGCGGGAAGATAAGTGAAGCTAGAAGTCAGGGAGCATGGAGCCGAGCGGGAACCTCTGGCAGCAGATGCTGCGCGATTGCTCCGTGCGTGTGAAGGTGCCGAGCGTAAACCTGCTGGTGGTGGGGGATCCCGAGAGCGGCAAGCGCCTGCTACTGTCGCGTCTGGACGAGTCCGGCGCCCTGCTGAATGGGTCGACGGACGCTGAGCCGGTGTCGCAAGACTCGGTGTTGGCCTATGCGGCCATGAACGTGCTAGATCCCAAGGCCAAAGAAAGCGAAGACGCCTCAGGTGAGACCTTGAGCTGCTGTCTATGGGGTGAGCTAAGCGCTAATACGACTGTTGGAGTCTGTAGACGACGTGATCGCCAAGCTCGCGACCTGGAAGCTCAACGCGCTTGAAGTGAAGGAGCTCGTCCAGATCGCCGTCAAGCCGCAGAACTACAAGCACGTAAGAGAAACAAAGCGAAACGTAAGCGGGAGGATGGTGAAGTGGTGACAGTGGTAATGGTTGGTGTGTAGACTGTGGTAGCAGTGGTGCTGGATCTCGCTCGCCCCTGGGCCATCAAGAGCTCACTGGAGCAGGTAATAGGCAACGCGCTTTGCATCAGCAATGGAGGAAGCTCAAGACTGATAACGTGCACTTGTGAATACGCAGTGGACATCAGCACTTGAAGGCCAATTGCTTCATCAGATCAACCAGTTGGCCCCTGAAGCACGGAACGATCTCTACGCAGCCATCAAGCAGCATATTCTTTCCTATGAAGACCCCGTAAGCCCTGTGTTACGATATCCTACCAGACTCTTTGCTGACAAGTATGCTATTAGGGGATTGACCATTCGGCCCCGACGTCTATGGACACTGGCGCCGATGAGTTTGTACGCATAATGCTTCGTGTCTTACGAAATGGACAACTTCGTGACTCTATTGCCTCTGGTAGATGGAGGAAGGCGTGCTGTTTAAGAATCTCGGTGTCCCGTTCGTGATTGTGGTCGCCAAGGCCGATGTACGATCATGGTTTCCACTGTTGATGATACTGGAATTCATCTCATGCTCAGTTGTTTCTCTCTGCTCCTTTAGCTGCGACCAGAAGGCTCGTTGAAGATGGACTATATCGAGTACTACCTGCGGCAGTTTGCGATCAAATGTTTGTCTTTGCTTCCGGTGTTGAAGTCTCTTTACAAGTTCCTGACTCTGTGTCTATGTTCCTTGTTTGAATGAAAGATGGAGCGTCGGTCTTTTACACGTCAGCCAAGACAGGCGACAACATTGATGCGCTACGCAAGTACATTGTGCATCGCGCCTATCCAGACATGTTCAAGTTTCCGCTTTCGCCGCAGCTCGTAGAGCGTAGCTCGATCATGATTCCGTCGGGTTACGACTCTTTTGCGCTTGTAGAACAAAGCCTCTTGGGCTCGCAGCCACGATGGGCGCCTGACTCGCCTTTCGAGAAGATGGTGCCATGCCCTGCCGAGGAAGTCGACGATCCCGCCGTGGCTGATATTCGCGTGGACAGCCATGATCGGTGGCTCGAGAAGCTCGAGAAAGCAGCCGGTGCGGGACTCGAAGAACTTCAAAAACAAAGTCTTGAAGCCAGCAAGAAGGCAGAAGCAGCTGCGGCTGCTCGTCGTGCGGCAGCTGAGCGACGCAAGCGTGAAGAGAAGGATGTGAGCTCCAAGCATCTAGCCAATTTCTTTAACAACCTGCTGAGTCGTCCGGAAAAAACCAAGTCGGGACGCACGCTGGGTGATCAGAAAAAGGTACCGCAGTAAACGAACGTAAGCAAGAGTGCACAGAGCGGAAAGGCAAAAATGGGTGTTTGTATATTGATATTTGTACGTTGGTGCACAGAAGGACAAGAGTGACGTGAAAAGCTTGGCTGAGGAGGAACTGAAACACCTTATAAAACGTACATGAGCGATGTCATGCGCGAATGAATGGTGTGCTGTGTGACTTTTCTCTAATGCGAGTCACCAGCCAGTTGCGCGTTCTTGACTAAACTTGATCGATATAAATCATTTGTCGTCTGGGAATACTACTGTTTGATGTTGATTAACGCTCAGCTGATTGTACAGGCGTTACCAGTAGTCGCCAGTTTGGATTGCTCCAAAAGCTCTTCGACTCGAGCCTGATCCTGTGAAGTCTTGGAGGCTTCTTCTGCTTTGTTTGTCGGTTGAACGATGGGAGGAAACAGCTCTTCAATGGAAACATTTCGCGTATCACGTCGGCGATAAAACAAGATATACGCGGTTGAGGAAACGACTTCTTTTTGATCAATATCTTTGCATTGATGGTCGTTGAAGCATTTCCACTTTCCATCTTTTTCACTAAGCACGTACGCGAAATAATGACCAGCTCCTAATGCACCAACGTGGTTGACAACTGCGTATAAATCATAGAGGAATCCATCATCTGCACGAACGGCTGCGGTCGCTGGAGCATCTAGTTGAGATATAGACGTTTGCCGGGAGGCAGATGGTCTTGACAATTCTAAGTCGGAATCACTATCATTTTCATTTTGCTCCGGCTCGTCATTCAGTTTTCCACCCAAGAATAACCAGTAAATCATACCAGATTCCATCATGCGCCTTGGCTCTCGTTGTTTCGCAACAAACGCTTCCAAAGTAAGCCCCGTTAATGGAAAATCAACCAAGTGGTGAAGCTTTCGCCGAGACGTTTGCGTGTAGCAAAAACGTTTCAGTTGAATCACCAAAATTGGAGGAAGCCGCCAAAGATCCATTGTCTTCGTTGCGGGGCGAAGGGTTTTACACCGCCCACAATACGCTTCTTGAATATGCTCTTTCGCTGTAAACATATCCATGCAATGATCCAAATTCAGTGGCATGTTATCCTGATTCTGGTTCTTTTGCACGGATATGTCTAAATCCATTTTGCTCGCTTGAATTGGATCGTATTCATCTTTTAGAGTTCGAATATCCCAATCAATCGCAATGGTTTCTTCTGCTGCAAGCTGAATACGCTCATGGGGTGAAGGCAAAATTACGCATCCAAGGCACCCGTCAATCCATTCACAACGTGAGCATCCAATGCCATGAGAAGTCACCATTCGTAAGCAAAATCCAAACTTTGTAAGCGATAGATGACGTCCTAACGCGAGTGACGAGGTATCTGTTCTGATCATTTCAGATGAAATTTTTTCCCGGTCATCCAACCCCAGCTCAGAGAATGAAGGAGTGTCCTGCCAGTTAAAAATTCGACGCAGTCGATTCCACACAAACGTGTACAAATCAAATGTAGTAGTCGTTCGAAGGGATACACGTAAGACCAAAGGGGCGCCGAATAACCTTGTGATGTGGGAATTCGTAAATGAGTTCATCGATCTCTCAACACGTCGATGAACAAGAAAAACATAAGCTTGATTCTGTAGCCTCTGTAAAACCTTGCTTTGGGGAATATGATATCGCCTCAGCCCAGATGGGTAAGCAACATCAATAGTCCCACTTTTGGCGCTACTACCAATGACACGAGCAGCGGCGAAATCTTTTGTTTTATCAGCTTTCACGTAAACTGATGAGCCGACTTCAAGCAACGAATCTTGATCGCGATTACGGACCTTCTCGTAATCTTCGTCGTCATTATCGTGCTGCTGCTCACTGCTCCCATTCATTTCATACGACGAACTCGTCTCTCCATCACTATTGTTGTCTTCGCTTTCTTCATTATTCTGATCGTGATCGTGATCATCATTGCTGCTGTCAGAAATAACATTGGAAGCATGGCCATTGAGCGCCTTCAACTTGGTGGTGTTAGATGTCGAGGACGAATTATCCGTGATAGGGTCGACTTGATAAATGGTCAGTTGATCCTTTTCATGGATCTGTGTCAAAGGTGTTTTTGCACTCAGCAGCGTATCAACTGTGTGGAGAACGGATGTTCGTGCTATGACAATTTCAATTGGTTGTCTAAGTGCTGAGCCTGATCGCTCAAAATTGTTAGCTCGGTTCTCATTCTGAAGTCGCTCCAATAGCGCGATCACCTGATCAATCACTTTCTGAAGAGTTCCTTCATTCTTGACTCGAGCAGAGTATTTCAGTGGCACTCTATCAGTACTGAAGATTATTGTAACAGCAATTGATCTATAGTTGCTTTCAGGTAGGGACAACTGCAAAAATGTAAAGGGTTCAAATCTTGCCGATTCGTAATGGCAAATTGAGCATTCGAGCAGACTCTTGTATTGACCAGTAAAAAGGGCAACAATCACAGATACTTCGCGTTTCAAATGATTTTTCCACCATTCATCTGCCACAATAGCATCACTTCGTCCAACACTATCGGGCTGTTCAATATAAGGCTTAGCCATAATACGATTTAAATCTTCGCTGAGGCCACTCAACAAGCACGCTAATAGCTCCTGTGCATCGTGTTGATCCGAACCCGTGAACTGTGAATTAAATTTAGATAAAACTCGCTTGAACTCAGTCGGAGCAAAACTCTTTTTGTCAGAAGTCCACATCATCCGGAGCAACTCACCAAAAGCCACTGCCAACTTTCCATTTGCACCGTCTTTGTTTCGTAAATTGATATCTTTCAAGTACGCTTCGTTCTTGAAGTATTCAACCAGAAGCCTTGTGTGGCTTAGACACTGTAGTGCACTGCTCATGTAGCAAGTATTCCCAAGATTGTCCAAGCCGACAAGTCCCGAGCCAGTAAATGCATTCTTGGAGAATCTTCTCTTCAGAGTACCAAGTGTCGCTACGCCCTCACTTTCGGTACGTCGGACGGGTTCGTTACTATCCGAGCTGTCGTCGCTGTGTGTACTGCTTCTCGTAGACGTCAACGCTTCCAGGTTACCACGAGAGCAAATTTCTGACATAACGCGTTGTTCACGGCGTCTTTTACGTCCACCATTCTCAATAACAACTTGATTAGGATCGTCATCCATATCATCATCGTCGTCATCGTTCCCTGGAGTACCATTCACATTGTTTGCAGATGAATTTCTACTTGAAGGCGACGAAGTTACTTTATCATTTGATTGCGATAGTGGCCAAGAGCCATCGTCATCTTGAACCTCCAGAAGAAAGACGCTATTTTGATTTATATTCTTCAGATCCTGGGGACTATCCATCCGCACGCGGTATTTCCGTTGAGGCTCGCTTTCGTCGAACACCCATAGTCGCGCTTTATCGATATATTTTGAAAGAAGTAACGCTTTACAGGTTGCTTCCAGCAAACTTTCTGGAGTGCTAAGATAGCTTAACAGCACCTCTTCACCAGACATAATCACGCCACCATTGGAAGGGTCGACTCTCGAGACTCGCAGAACCAAAGGAAACATTTCAATCTGTAAGGTAGCATTAGGCAGCTCGACGACTGATCGAGACAGGTCAGGTCCACCGCTGTACCACGACACCAATGTCGAATACACGAGCGATGGAACCATCTATAGGCAAGCACAAGCGCGTGAGATAGGGTATTGCGGACAGGAAATGCACTACTCACGTAAAAATCCTGTGAGAACACTAGCTGATCTTTTAAACGCCTGCTTCCACTTCGTTTCAAAAGCGACCAGTTCGAAATTGGTCCAGGACGACTGGGGAATGCTTGGTGCTTCTTTGACTGATCACCTATTTTACTGTCTTCTTCACGAGGTGGAGGCGGAACCACCACCCGAGAATGCTTTGGAAGGTTCGGTAGTGGTAATGAACCATATGGGGTTCCATTTAAACGGTCCAGGTCAGCGTAGTCGCACCACTGATGCCACCAGGTCGATCCGACCAAATTCCAGTTCTGCCAAAAAGTAAATACTCAGCAACATGGTACCACAATTAAACTTTTAAGCAATTTGTACCTGACCAACTCCAAACGACTTCGTTGAACGCTTCCATTGCCATGTGATGATGCGCTTTTCTAAATAACCCGAATCCGGCTTAATTGCGAAGAGAATGCACGCAGCGAAGGCCATTTGATGGAGCAATTGCTGTACGGCGCCGGCCTCAAAGGACCATTTCAAAAATGCCTCGACATCCCATGATGTGGTGTCAATGTCATCAGACATAATCTGTAGAATACGGTGAAGAAACTTGTGAGACACTCGCAAGCGATACAAGCATAACGCTATTGCAATGACAAACCTGCTTTGATTCCTCCAAAATTTGAGTTGCCTCGATTTTGTCATTATCACACGCTGCACCGTCTTCAATCAATTCTTTTATCGCCTTCAATGGAACACGTCCGGTGCTTGAATTCTTGTACAACCCCAATAAGTTTTTGCACCTGGATTCTTTGGTTCCTCGACAAAAGTCCGATACAAACTGACAAAATTCTTCAAACAGCATGATCTCAGTGAAGACCGTCGTGGCGCAAACTCGTTCAAGAAGCCGTCTTGGAAAACTTTGCTCGGTCAAAACAGCAATAAAATGATCACAAGGAATGCGATTACTGGTACCACCCTTGGTATCGAACATCTTGTGGAATTGCCGCTCTAGTGTTGAGACTTCGTTCATCGAGAAAAGTGTCGCATCAGCAATTCGTTGGCGAATCACAACAGGATTGTACTTCTGTTCAAGTTCCAAGATTTTCGGATCGTCATTCATGCCGATTCGTTCGGCCAGAATATTGAGCCAATCAATGAGCAGTGCCTCGCCATGCTCATCCTTCTCTGTCACAATCAGCTTGAACTCATCGAGAGAGACAGCGGCCCGACCTGCGAAAATGCGACTCAGGAACGCAACTGTCGAGCCACGGCGCGCGCGTTTGCGACCATAGATCACATCCATAAATCGCACCAGCGTGTCTCGCGCAACGTTCCCTGCATTGTCTAGATCGTAGATAATAAACAGCAGATGCACGTGCTCATCCAACGTGCCGTACTTGAGCCAAGCAATACCGTTTAGGACATCGTCTAGACTTAACTCGCCCGTTTGCGCAACATCCAGCACTTCAAACAGGCGATCAGAGAGCGAATGCGGGATCATCGTGAACGCGCCGAGCACTTTGGTACGGAACACCTTCTTGGTCACTCCACTGCCAATGCCAGGTTGTATATCTGCCGCGTCCAGCACGCTAAGCGCACTGGTGTTGCTGCCCGAATTGCCGCTCGGTTTACGAGTTGGCATGGCCGCAACCGTTGCCGTTGTCGCTGATGTCGCTTCTGCACCAACCACATGCTCCACACGGCAGCATCTGCGATATCCTTCTGCATAACGAGCGGTCTCTTCGCTCGACAGGCGATTTGCGTAGTCGTTCTTCACAGAGCCATCGCCGCGCGCCTGTGGGTAACCCATGCTCATGACGTTTCCCATGGTTCTTCTCCGAGTCCCAGGCCTCTGTCTTCACGCCGACGACTCGCTAATCCCCTTGCACCTTTTCCGTGATCTTTTGTATCGGCCGCTTGGCTTGAGGTAGCGGCCGCTGCGTCTCGTCTTGCGCCGTCGTTGCCGTTCGGAGGTCTCTCAATGCGCGCTTCAAGCCTTGCCCCAAGATGGAGAAAAAGCCGAGTCAGGCCGAAAAAAGGGGGCCATCAACCACCTTATCCTAGGTCAACAGCCCAAGCTACATGTACCCGCCACGCCACCTTATTTTCGGATTAGGATCCAGCATGTGGACCACCTTACTTGGGACATCCCCCTTGCCTGGTCGTAATCATCGTTTGACAAATCTTGTGTGGCCAACAGCCCGAGGTCAGTCAAGTCGCAATGTGGGCACGGCACGCCACCTCGACCTGGCTCCGCGCCGCAGGATCACAGCACGCCGGCGTCACGGCCGCGTCCAATGTCCAAGGTCTGCAGGGGGCCTGTAGCTTCCACTGTGGCAGCAGCGCCTCTGGTCGTGCTCTCGCGGTAGCTCGCTCACCATTGAATGCATCATCATCATCATGTTGTGCTCTGCTTGCAGCCTGCAGACGCCCTAACAGCCTGCTGCACGCACACGCCAGTGCTGTGGGGCTTGCTGCACCGTCTATCAATGCGACCGCTTCGTTTGGATCGTCCGTGCGTCATCATTATTCGGCCACAACGAGCGAAGATGACGAGGATGCTGACGACGGAGAGACCACGTTACCTGCCGACGCCAAGTACGTGGAGAAACTACGTCTAGCCAAGAGCGACGAACAAGGCGCGCGCATTGCAATGGAGATATTCAAAGAGATCGAGGCTGCTGGCGGCCAAGGCCTGACAGTGAACGTGGCCTCGGGCCTCATCGAAGTGCTCGGCGCCAAACATCAGGTGACCAGCTGCCTTGAAGTGCTCAAGTATTCCCGCGTGCAAAGCGTTCGCCCACGCATCCACGCGTACTCGAGCGCGATCGCGTGCTGCTACCACGAGCAGAAGTTCACGCACGCGCTGCAAGTGTTCGAAGTCATGCGCAACGACGGCTACGTGCCCAAGCTCGTGACCTACTCTCGCGCGCTGTCGGCAGCTTTGAAGTCGGACCAACACGAGCTCGTGCTCGAGATCTTTGACGACATGATGCGCCACAATGTTGACACCTCGATCGTGATCTACAACAACATCCTCAACAGCTGCGCGCGTGTGGGCGACGGCCAATCGGCCATGGGTGTGCTGCACGCCATTCAACAACGCGAGCTTGAGCCTACGCAGAGCACGTACCACTCACTCGCGATCTGCGCCGGCAAGACCGGTCTTTGGGAGTTATCCCTCGACGTGCTGCAGAACCTGAAGGAGGCAGGCTTCGAGCCGACCATGACGATCTACAACTCGGTGCTCTCGGCCTGCGCGAAGGGCAAGCGCTGGGCCGACCTGGTCAATGTATTCGCCGAGATTCCGCAGGAATCGCGCGACAAACTCACGGGCTTGTATCTGGGCGCAGCTCTCATGGGGCTTGCCAAGTCGGATGACAATGAGATGAGACTGCTGGCGCTCGAGATCTTCGAGGCTCGCAAGAACAAGAACGAGGCCGATCTGAACCTGTTCGCGTACAATGCGGCGCTCGTGGCTTCGCTGGAGACCGGGCAGCTCGAAGAAGTACACAAGGTGGCCCACGACATCAAGCGCCGAGGCCTCAAGTGGGACACGCTGACCTACCAATGCGTGCTGCTCGCGTACATCCGCGGCGGCGCAATCGACACGGCCGTGCAGATGCTGCGCACCAAAGCCAAACACATGCAGCAGAGCGCGCCGTGCTATCGCGAGCTGATCCAGTACTATGCTGAGAAGCGCAAGGATCCGCGCGAAGCTTGCCGTCTGAGCATGCAGATGATGCAGAATAACGCGCGTCTGAGTCGCCTGGATTGGCACAATGCACTCGGCCATGCGCTGCAGGTGCAGGACCGCGCGCTGTACTGGAACTTCCGCAAGTGGATGAAGGTGCGCGCACCGCGTCTGATGGACGACGTGCCCAAGCACCTGATGCTCGCTGACTACAGCACCCTCCAGAAGAAGCACAGCGCCAAGGTAGAGAAACAGCAGAACAAGCTCAAGCTGCAACAGGAGAACCAGCTGAACCAGCAGCCACGGAAACAAGAAGATAAGCTCTTGTGAGTAGCTACTAGTGCTCGTTCCAGGCAGGTAGCGTCTGCTTCTTATGCGCGATCTCCACGAGAACAGCGTACGTACATATAGAGCTTCGAGAATGAGAGGTTGAGTTCGTTCCGTTATTCATACTACTAAGCAAAGAGCCTACTACTGAGGTCGCCAAATGCGTGTATCCCTATTTCTGTACCTTCGTGCAACATCGTGCTTGCATTATTGGCTCCATTGAACGGCAACAGGCAAGAAGGCCAGCATGTCGTACTTCCGGTCGCTGCTGGAGGCCGCTATGGGCGACGACGAGATGCCTGCCAACATCCAGGCCTTCGAGGACTCGGCGGCTGCTGCGGCACAGGACAGCGGCGACGAATCGCAGCGGCCAGATGCCAACGAAACGCAGTCGCGGCCGTATTACTCTGGTGCGTGGCAGACATGAACATGGGAATTATCGAAAGCTAACGCTGCTTTGTGTGCGTGTTCATCACATCGCAGCTAGTGGTGATGATGCTGCTGGTAGTGGTGATGAGGACGACGCGTACGATCCACCGTCCAGCGACGACGAAGAGGAAGAAGACTCGGACATTGAGCGACAAGTGCGAGGTGTTATCGACTGAATAGCTGTTGCAATCACTATCTGACGCGTGTTTGTGATAGCTCTGGGGCAAGTCGCGGAAACGCCGTCGTCGTGGCCAAAGAGGACGTCGGAGACACACCGGCAAGCGCGTAGTGGCGAGTAAAGTGCCACCAGAGCTGGCCGGAGTGCTGGGTGAAGCCAACATGCTGTATGCATCTCATCAATACGACGAAGCGATCACGCTGCTCAAAGATTTCATCAAGAAGGCTCCAACGATTCCAGATCCGTATCACACACTCGGTATGATCTACGAGGACCGACAGGACCGCACCAAGGCGCTGCAATTCTTCCTCATCGCGTGTACGCTGACTCCGCAGGACGCTGAGCTCTGGAAGCGTGTGGGTCGCATCGCGAAGGATGAACAGAACTTTGACCAGGCACTGTTCTGTTTCAAGAAGGCGAGCAGCGCAGATCCCAAGGACCAGGACGCGCTGTTTAGCTATGCGGAGCTTTGTCGAGAGCAGGGTGACAACCGCCGAGCTGCCGAAGTGTTTAAGAAGCTCACAGTGTTGATTCCACAAGACCTTTCCTTGTGGATCCAGATCGCTGAGGCCTATCACTGCAATGAGCAGGAAGACGAGGCAGTAGATGCGCTGAAAATGTGCATTGAGAAGGCCTCGGCTGCCCCGATACGGCACCAACATGCGTCCAAGTACGAGCTCAATGCCGTCAACATGCTGGCCGATTTGTATATCTCGCTCAAGAAGTACAGAGATGCCATCCAGGTCATTCATGAGCTGCATGCACGATACGCGACGAGTCAGGAATCTACGCAAGTCGAAGGCGACCCTGGTGGCCTGCCGTTGGATATTGCTGTCAAATACGGCATCTGCCATTTGTTTGAGCGAGATTTTAAGACTGCGGAAGCCATGTTCAACCATCTTTTTGCTCAAGATGTCGAGATCTTTGGAGATCTCTACTTGGACGTGGCCGACGCTTATATCGCTCTACGTGACCAGGATCAACGAGCGGCAGACATTTTGACGCATTTGATTGGACGCGTGGAGTTCCCCTTGGAGCAAATCTGGATCAAATTTGCTGCGTGTCATGATCGTATGGGGAAGCTGGAAGTTGCTGTCGAATATTATGAAAAAGCCATAGAATATCAACTTGGTATGGACCATTTGGCTGTTGACCCTCAACTAGTACTCCAGGCCATGCGGGCAACACGGAAAAAGAACGATCCTGAGCGAGGTATCGCGCTCATGCATCACAGTCTTCCTGAAATCATGCGCCCACCCATCCGGCCTTACTGGGTAAACTCGTTACGAGCACGAAAGTTAAACGCAAACGCGAATGAAGCCGACAAAAACAAGCAACCACGTCAGGATGGAGAAGACGACCCAGACTACGTCGACAGTGGGGAGGAGAACGAGGAAGAAGACGAAGATGATGATGGAGAAGAGCGAATGCAGATGGACGCAGCTCAGGATCCTTCGTTGTCAGTGGATGCTATGGAAAATGGAATCCGACTAAAGCTTTTGATCGAGTGGGGTCACCTGAAAAAACAGGCCGGAGATGCGGAGATATTATGCAAGGTGGGGATTCCGATTATTTTGACTTCCCTGAATCAAACGTCATTTCGTTTGTCTGGCCGAGCCAAGAGCATGGCCAACTCGACACCCGATGCGGTAGTCCCTGTCAGTGAAGCTCAGTCAGTCGGGTTTCAGGTTCTTAAATCAGAGTATCTGGTCGATATCACTGACCCGTATCAACGAGATTCCTTCATGGGAATCGTGATGCGAGTTGCGCAGCAAATCGTGATCTCCCGAGCATTAGGTGAGCAAGAGTATTACAACCTCGTCATTGACGTCGCGCAGACGCTGACAGAGTTGGGCAAATACGTCGCAGCCATTGAGCTGCTGACAGATGTGAACACGTCAGATAAAATCGCGAAGCCTGAATTGCGGTTTGAGTTACGGTTTCTCGCATTGGTGATCGCACTCGAGTTCAAGGAAAATCGGATGGCCTATGAGTGTGCGCGATTAAATATTATGGAAGACCCCCAGAACATCGGGTACTGGAATTTGTTTGCTCGCGTGATAGCCACCACAGGAGTATTTTCGTGGCATCAAAAGTTCCTTGCGAAGCTTTTGCGCGATGACCCCTCAAGTTACCCTGCAATTGTACTGGCTGGTCATCAGTCATCAGCTTGGGATATCGCTTCTTTGACCGTGGGCGAATTGACTCTCGCTCACCACAAACACCCGACGGACCCTTTGATTCTGTTTTGCATAGGTTTGGCATTTCTGTCGGCCTCCATGCAGCGAACGATCAACGATCGGCAACACACAGTAGCCAAGGCGTTTGCTTTCCTGCAGCAGTATGAGCGTACTCGCGTATCTGTCGAAAGCGAGATTGGAAAAGAAATTCTTCAAGTCGAGGCCTGGTATAATATTGGGCGAGCTCATCAACAACTGGTACGAGAACATTATCCTTCATGGATACTGTGGTATGTATGCCTTGCTGATTTCGACTTTACTTGATGTCAACAGGGGCTCTTTCATTTGGCTATCCCCATGTACGAGCGTGTCCTGCGCTTTTTCGAACTCAGCAAGAAAGAAGCCAGGGACGTACCAAACGAGTATATGATCTGTCGTGAGACGGCATATAATCTATCGCTGATCTACAAACAAAGGTGCGAATGAATACTGAGATACTCAAGGCGATCTAGCGATTATGTAGTGACTAACCGATTTGCTTGCTTGCGCTGTGAAGTGGTGCCAGTGATTTAGCCCGATACCTGATTGCAAAATACTTGACCCTCGAGTGAGGACGATATAACAGACATGTAAGGACGGCCACAAAACCTGACCGATCAAACTTGTTGGCTCCTTTACCACTGACCGGTCGCTATCTCTTTACTCGCAAGTCTTGGGCAAATATATGCAATTTCCGGTAGATGAAAGTCAGTGTATATTCGAACGTGCGAAATCGAGAATCTTCGGAGTGTGCTGAACGAAACTTGCGCAATGCAATTACAATAAGCATTTAAGCATTACACTCCACAGCAAAATGCGACGTGCGATGTGGAGTACACCCTGCAGTTTGCTTTTGAACCACGGAAATCCTTCACGGATGAGTATAATGCGACAACGAAAAAGCGAGTACTATCCGGTATCAAGATATGCTGGTGACTTTGAAAAGTGCGCGGTTGCGTTACTGGTAAAGGGCCTAACACAACACAAAACTGTCAATGTTAGCCGCAATGAGTTCTGAATCATTGTGTTTGCGGAGTCTGCGCCAGTGCGGCAGTGTAGCCATGGTCCGATCTCGGCCGGTCGCTTTAGGGCCTACATCCCACGAGATTCAGAGCACGACGATGCTACAATACGTCACAGCGATGACGCCTCAATTGACTGAACTACTGCACATGAAGCAGTTCAACGCTATTCTCACGAATCCTAACGCGAGTGATCGTATTCATGACGATTTGTTTGGATTTTTGCATTAAAAGCGCTGCTTCAAGTAAAAGCCGCTATGTCGAAGCCTAACGAAAGTAGCGCAGGCCTGCACGGCGCAGGTAAAAGTAGTAAGCGCCGCCACAAACTGCGCCGCTGAGATGCGCGAAGTGGCCGATGCCGTCCTGCTGGCCCTTGAGCCATGAGTAGCCGTCCTTGAAGATGAACATGGAGCCGGCGAGCCAAGCGGGCATGGGCAGAATGCCGAAGATTAGCAGCGTCGAGTGCGGGAAAAGCAGAATGCTGAGCGCCGTGATGCTGTTGACAGCGCCACTGGCCCCAAGATTGATGGCGTACCGTTGCGATAGTCGCTGTTCCTGCACGGCTGCCCAGGAGGAGATCACGCCGCTGGCCAAATACAGCCCCAAGAAGCGCTTGGGACCCACCACGTCGCAGATTTGGCGTCCAAAGAAGAACAGGCCGATCATGTTGGCTAGCAGATGGCCGACATCGGCGTGGCTGAAGGCTGCAGTAAGCAACGTGTAGTATCTACCGGCGTCCATATGCTGCGCCGAGGTCGTGAAGTTGTTGAGCATGCGATTGCGCATGCGGTACTTGGTGGACGTCATCCAGAGCATCGTCACACCCACGTTCACAGCGATGAGGCCAGCGACCACAGCATCACCCGAGATCTCGGGCTTCTTCCTACGAGATGTGCGTGCTAAATGATACTGCAGTCGCTGCTGGTGCTGGTGGTGCTGGCTGTTCAGCGGTCGCAGTCGCTGGAGAAGCGTCGTGGAGCGCACGGCTGGCTGGAGAGCATTGCGCGATGCCGGACCAAACGGCTTGCCACTTAAGGAGAACAAACGCACAGAGGTACCAGTGCATCCTGCGCTTGCAAATGCTCCCGTTAAGTCCATTGAACTACGCGTCAATTCAGCGCTGGGCGTCAGACGCGATCCATTGAGCGCCACTCGCAGCATAACTCCGGGGCCTTCAACTGCGAACTGCGATCTGTGTGCACCGAAGACGAAAGAAATGACAGCCCTGGATTAGTGTTCCAATTGTCTTATACTAGGCAATTGGTATATCTAATGTGTCCCACACCGCTTGGCTGATTTGGATTTGAAAGCCAGCTTGAGGCCGATCTTGGGAACCATCTGGTTGGTGAAAGCGCGCCACTGAGCAGCGTGCAACTGTATACACATCCTTGGTCTCCGATATTAGCGAGAGACCAGCTGGAGCACCAGCGCAAGCGAAGACTCTACCTATCCATGTGCTTTCGCACCCACTCATGGATCCAGTCAGACCCACGCTCCGACTTTTACCTAACGACCGCCTCTCAATCTGCTGCGCTCTCTCGCCCGCCTTTCCCATTCCTCGTCTTCACTTTGCAACCATTCCGGTCGCACCACAGTCTCTCTTGGTTACCCTCTCTCGTGCTACGTTGAGACTCGTTTAAGTATGCAGCTGTGCCTCCGAGGCTCGTTCCTAGCGGCGGCTGCCTTGGCGGCCTTGAGTGTGCTCCAGCAGCAGCACCAGGTGGAGGCGCACTCGTGGATTGACTGCATCGACACGGACCGGTATAAGTTGTACAACGAGAGCGCCCAGTACATCTTCGGCGGCTCCAAGGGCAACGGCTTCTGCGACGGCTACGGTGCCGGGTACCCGGGCCGCGGCGACTCGGACATTGGCACACAGTACACGTACAAGATGCTCAAGAACACGGCCGAGGCCGGCACAGCTGTGTGTGAGACCGTGGACGCCGACACGTACACGGACACGACGTGGCGCCACCGACTGAACGTCACAGCCGGCACCCCAATCTACTTTGCGTACACTGAGAACGGCCACGTGGTCAAGGACAAGATGGGCGTGGGCACTCAGCACGGCATCTACTGGACCGGCAAGACCGGATCCAAGCTCGAGACGTCGACCCAGATGACCAGCGACCATCTCGTGGACGGCAAGACCATGAATTTCGACGACGGTAACTGCGGCGAGACGCTCGATTCGAATGGAAACCCAAGTGGCCGCGCCGGAGACGGCTGGCCCTGCGTCGGCCAGTTCACGATCCCCAAGGGCACGCCCGCAGGCACTTACCACTTCGTCTGGTACTGGACTTTCTATCTGAACGACGACGAGTACGTGGACAAGACCCGCGCCAAGGGCTACTTCGGCGCTGCGTACTCGACCTGTTTCGAGGTCACGGTGCTGGACTCAGGTTCGACGTCGTCGAGCACAACGACACCCACGCCTTCGACCACTACTGCCACGCCTGTGGTCACGGCTGTCACGCCTGTGGTCACGGCTGCCACGCCTGTGGTCACGACCGCGACCCCGAAGGCGACGACAACTACTCCGGTGGCTACGACTGCTGCTCCGGTGGCTACTACTACTACGCCTGTTGCTACGACATCTACACCTGTAGCCACTTCAGCCTCAGCCTCAAGTGAGACTAACGCGTCGGACGAGACGGACGACGCAGACGACGCGGAGACCGATGCGAGCGAAGCATCGGAAGGATCATCCGGAGCCACAACTGTCGAGTCCGAGTACGAGTCGACGTCTTCGGCCGCCAGCAGTGCGAGTGAAGAGGAGGCTAAGGCCGACCTGTGTGGCGTCGACGAGTCCTAGACGCTTGCGAACTTGTGATGTGTTGCTAAATGTCCTGTAGCGTTCGTCTCGCATTCAATTTAAAATAAAGTCCATGTCATTTGTTCTACCAGTTTAAATTGAATACAAGTGCGATCATCGATGAGTTCGTGTTGTTTGTTGCTGATCTCACTCTGGAATCCAGCGCGTAATCGGCCGAGAGCGCGCGATTCGGAAGCTCGTGTTCTGCAGCGACAGCCATCGCGTCTCCTCGGTCTCGCCCTTGCGCACAAGGAAGTGATCGGCCTTGTCGTCATACGAGACAATGACGTACTCGGTATCGACTTCCAAGTCCACGTTCCATCTCTTGACTGCGGTCACAAGTGGATCACCAAAATGCCGACTCGCAGCCACGAGAAGCCGACAGCCAACCACCAAGTCTTCGCCCCAGCAAACGTGCTCACTCGCGTCAAAGTACCGGATGCGACGACCCACTGGAATTCCGTTGGATGTCGTTGGTCTAGCTGTTTCATCTTCATCGTCGCTGTCTCGACTGATGGCTGGCATGAACACGCCTTTGCCATGCATCTCGTCGCGGATGAAGCTGCCTTCCCACGAGTCTCCGTTCCGCCAGTAGTACGTGCCGTAGCCGTGCATAAAGCCATCCATCCATGCACCGATGTACCGTGGAACACGCTTGATATTGCTGCTCTCGGCCATGGACGACTCCTTCTCGGGCACCCAGAGCGTACCCTGACCATGAGGGATGAGCACATTGCTGCGGTTCACGCCGTCTCCGTCGTATTTACTACCGTCTTCGAACCGCTTTACGATCTGTCGTCGCTTCCGGGCCTCATGAGCTTCCTGCTCGGCCTGCTCCTGGTCGTTTCTAACGATGGCGTCAAGTTTGGCCTGGACTTTGGCCTTTTCTCGCTTCAAGAACGCAATCTTGGCGGCTCGGAAAGCGTCGTGCTCTTGAAGAAATCGGTGTTCGAGCACTTCATATCCATTGCGTCTACTACTATCGTTACTGGTAGCATGACTTTCATCTATCAAGGCGTCGCTCATGCATTGCTGGAGCTCAAAAATCGCTTGAGTCTCGTCGCCTTGTGCCAATAGGAGAGCAGCAGCCGTGGCATGGGCACTAGCCTTGGGCTTTGTGCGCCCCTGGACGCGATCTATCACCACCTGCTTATAAGGATATTCCGGCCAGTCGAGCTCTGAGTCTTTACGTGCGTGCAACACGCGGAATGGATCGAATGCGAACGTTAGTTTCCCGAGCGGGTCCAGCGGGGATTGATACATGGCTGCACAATTGCGAAATGGCTACATTTAGCTTATGGCCAAGCTGAAAGTAACGACCTCCCTATTTTGTGATCAAGCGTTTGAGTCGCATGAACACCAAACGGATCGATGGAGATCGATTCAAACGACATAGAGCCGCAGTGTGTCGGTCTACTCGATGGCAATGGATACGGAGACACGCCCATGTATGTGCAAGGAGTGGGCTCCACGCCGACTTCAGTCTCAATGCTCAAGAAGCGGGTTAAAACGACACAAAAGGCCGGTACAAGAAGCTCACGCAGCCAGAGACCGCAAAGCGCAGTCCGCCGAAGAACCAGTAGTACGGATGAAAGACCTGAGCACGACGCAGAATCGAAAGAGCAGCAGGTAGAGACTCGTTCGCAGTTCTGGTAATGGTCTGTTCTAACAAGCTACTCCATGGGAAAGGAACTCGAACAACAACGAGATGAAATAGAGCACTTGAAACACGAACTAGCCCATGTGCGAGCCGAGAAGACTGCAGTGACAGAAGCGTTCCAGCGGCTGGACCGGGAGATCGCCAATGGGTACTCACTCGCAGAACGCAAAGAGAAAGAGCTCAAAATTGCGGAAATCGTGACTAAGAACCAAAAGGTTGGAGCACCTGACAGTGAATCAATCGGTCACTCTTAAGGCGGACTGATTATTGCGTGGTCTCGTTCCAAATAGTTAGCTCAAATGCTGGAGAAAGAGGTCAACGTACAGAACTCACTGCGAGCAACGACTACTGAGTTACAACTGCAAGTTTCAAAGCAACAAGAGCAGCTCATCCTCTTGAATCAGGTGCTTAGTACAACAGAGAATAAGCATGCTCAGCTCAAAGAGGCCCACGATGCATTGACAAGGAGCCACGCATTAGCACAGGAGACCATTGAGAAGTTACAAGACAGCATGCATCGTCTGCAGGCCGCAATGATAGATAACGGAGCCCAACGAGAGCAGCTCAACGCATATGAGAGCAAGATCCAGAACTGGGAGCGCAAGTATGTGGAGCTCACGCGGCATTTAGAGCAGGAGCGGCAAGAGCGGCGATCACTTCATGAGAGGGAACAAGCGCTTACTCAGACCATAGAGGAGGCGCAGCAGAAGAAACAGGCTCTCGAGAAAGAAGTCGCTGACACCCACGACCAGATGATTCGCATGAACGTGGTCATGAAGACAATGGAGGCCAGGATCGAAGCCAGTTTCCATGGAGAACAAACGCGCGAGAATCTTCTCAAAGTACGAATCTGGTGCACTTATTCCTTGTCACTTGATGCATCGAGCCACTAAAAAGCGACGTTCTGTGCTGAAGTATAGCTCAAGGAGAGGATCCGCAGCCTGGAAAGCGAATTGCTGGAGAAAAACCGAGCTTATATCGATCTGAGCCACAAACTGGACCGCTTTCTCACCAATACGAGCGACGTTCAAGGAAGGAAAGGCAACGTACGGATACCAGCCATGGGACGCAACATGTCGGTGGCTCGCACCAAGACACTCACGGAGCGCCTGACGGCTATAAACGAAAAGCTGAAGATCACAGAGGAGTCTCGGTATGCGAAAGGCTTGATCTGTAGCTGTTATTGGTTCTTGTGCTGATTGGCAAATGCTGTTTACATCTCTCTTTAGCGACAAGAAGCAGCGCAATCTTGATGTGCTGATGCACGCGTTCCCGAGGTTGCTGCAGCAATTGGACGGTCTGCAGGACAAGTTCATGGCAGCAACCGAATCCAATGCGATCCTCACGAATGCACTCGAGCAGATGCAGCAGCCATTTGGACCAGAGTCCACCATGGACGCAGAAGAAGAATCAGGCTGGCGAAACGCGTCCAACAGTCTGCAGCTTGCGCGTCACAACTATTTACTCTGCTCTCCTTACCAACCCGAGCTTCTCATGGGCTACACTGGAGCCCAAGCCTTCAGTGACCACCGACTGGCAGGACGAAGCAGCAATGTAGCGGCCAAGCACAAGATACAGCCCTTCGTAGTCAAACGGAACGATGACAATCAGCGTGAGCTGCATGATCAGCCTAAGGCTTCTGGTGTGCGAGCTGCCTCCGTACTGGAGATTGCGGCCGATGCTGATGATTCTAATGGAGAAGCGTTTCTCAATCGCAGCAAGATCAACGCGTTCCTGGAATTCATTCAGGGTCGAGCCGCTGGTAACAAATTCAAGCAGCTCGTGATCCACAAGCTGGCGGAATCCCTGACCAAGTACAGAGAGCTGGCAGCACAATCCGCGGCCGAGTCGTCAACTCTCCAGATATCGATCCAATTACTTGCGCGTGAAGTGGATGAGCTCAAGGCCAAGCTCAGAGAACAGGCAGCGCAGGCGGAGCAGAACTTAATGCGCCAGAGCTCAGCTGGAGACGGCGGATCTCGGCGGAAACTGTTGATGAAGCTGATCGACCTGTACGTGGACAAACAGGAGCAGGACCGCCAGAGCACGTTCCTGACGCAATCGACCAGCGATCTGCTGATCAGCCAGTGCTTTGAAGCCAAAAGCGAAGCCAAGAGCGACGCGCTCAATCTCTCGCAGTGTGCGCTCCAAGACGATGACCTCGAGCAGCTGCTGGTCAAGATCACAGTCAGCGGTGTCTGCTTTCGAGAGATCCGACTCGATGCCAATCATCTGACAGACTGCGGAGCTCAGTACCTTGCAACCTTCCTGGAACAGTGCTCTAGTCTCCAGGTCGTGAGTCTCGTGGGCAACAATCGGATCACAGCGAGAGGTGTACAAGCTATCCACGGGGGGATCGTGCGGAATCCTCGCTTCCAGTACGTGGCGGCAGGCCAATCCGGCCGCCATGTGATCGAGGCGCTGGCTGCTCAGTCTTCATTCGATCTCACAGACGACGCGACAGTCGCTCTCCGAGTCTTCTTGCCCAATACAGAGCTCAATGAGCCATACTACGCAGCCACGGAGGAGAGTGTGCAGATCATGGTGAGCCGACTGCAGCAGAAGGGACTGGTTGGCATCCCACAAGCTACACTATCCGCTTACCACGCAAAGAGCTACACAAACAAGCAGAACAACGCTGGTAACGCAAGAACGAGAGCCACGATGGCGATCAACACGCCCAGGAGTAAGCTCTCGTCTTTGGCACAGAAACAGCGTGATCTGAAGCTCCAGGCTTTGGAGGCAGCGCTGGCAAGAGCCAAGAACTCGATCTCGGACACAGAACGTAAAAAGAAGAACCTGCGAGCAGGAACGGACGCTTTAATACCAGCGTTCTATCGACTGGCCAAGACGCCGTCGTCAGCGTCTGCTTCGCGTGCAGCCACTGTTCGCTATGGGCGATCCCATGTTGCCACAGTGCGTGGCCTGCAGCGGTGAGTAATGCACAGTCCACCATAGCTGGCTGCTAGAAAATCACTTGTACTTAGTACAAAAATGGTCCCTGTCCTGTCCTGTGGAGGTCAAGCGCATTTAAACGCCAAGAATTCGTTCAAGCTGAACATGTCATCCAGCCCCCGCGCAACCGAATGCACAGATCGCTTGCAACGCGTTGTGCGCGTTCATGAAGAAGGCGGTGACTGGCGTGTGGCCGCCAGCCAAAAGAGCCATCCAAAATGCTGATGCGGCGAAAGGTGGAGTAAAACTTTCTTCCGTCAAGATGACGATGGAAGCCATTGCCATGGTAGAGAAGTATATCAATGAACATTGCCGGATGACGCTCTCAAAAATGACGGACCGTCTGAAGAGCGACCTGGGCCTGGACGTCAGCAAGTCGACAGTCCACCGAGCTGTCCGTGGGATACTCTACGGCAACAAATCGATTCGTATTGACACAAGCACCATGAACAGCGTCATTCACAAGCGACTTCGCCAACAGTTCACGCTGCAGCTCCAAGAGCATGTATCAAACGACGACACCAAGACGAGACACACTTCAACCTCTATCTGCCTCCGATGTCTCGTGTTGGTGAGCGCTCTGGTGTCCAGCTGCCTGCATTGAAGAGTAAGAACCTCCACATCCAAGGAGGCATCTCGTCTGGTTCCGGAGTGGTCTTACTGCGAACCTACTACGGGTTTATCAAGATGCAGGATAATGCTCGCTTCATTGCTGACCTCTTTGTGGCTGCGCAGCGCACGCGTGAGTATCGTGAACTGGAGCCTCACAACAAAATTGTTATCGTGACCGACATTGCGCGGGCACATCGTGATGTTGAGGCTCTTGCCCGCAGAGTGCTTCTCGCCGATGGCATTGTCAACGCAGAAAAGATGGTGCTACTGCGTCTAGCGCCATGCAGTCCTATGCTCAACCCCATGGAAGGGTGTTGGAACACACTCAAGGCGCGCTTGTGCCCATACATGGCCGAACAAAGGGATGCGATTAAGACTACGATACATTTAAAGACCACCATCTAGAAATCATAAAGCAAGCATTCAGTGTAAGTGCCCCTGTCATCACGCCCCGTCTTGTGTGGCGCATGGAACGGTAGTGTCTGAGGGCATGTTTTGCCGCAGAGAGAGGCGAAGATATTGCATCTCAGCCAGTGATTACCACTTTGCCTGGGAAGCGATAGGCAATTATTATACTTAGAAATTGACTTTTTTTCCTTGGTCTTAACTTTGCGGTTGGGACAGCAGCAAGCACTGCTGGTGGGTTGATGTGTATGCTGTACTGTAGTGTTGAAAACCTGTAGCGCCTCAAGGTGTTTGGATCTTTCGTTTCTTGACACCACATGGAATTTTAAGGTGGTCCACACATAATTAGGTTCGCTGTGATTGGACAGTTCCCTTTGTGCGGCAAACGAGAGAAGCCGCTCGCACTGCGCGGCGCGTCTTCTCCTGCGCGTCCATTGCCTCCGCTGAATTTACCAGCTCTATTGCCTTAACTACACGGAAGCGTTGCGTCTGCTGGCATGGTCGGTGGTCTTTTTGACTCGATAGCATCAGTAGAAGCAGAGATATTGGCCACGATAACGGCGGCCTCTCTCTGCGATGTAAGGCAACATAGCTGATTTGTGCTTCTTCGGCGCATTCTGTTGCAACCACAGGCACGTTTCCAGATAACTCCAAAGTACCCAATGGGTACACGCGTACTCAAGCACTTTAACGGGTACAGAGATCCCTTCGGTGGCAGTATCGATGGGTATACTGAGTCCACGGGCTATTACCATGTGACCTATGACGACGGTGACAGCGAAGAAATGACTGAGAGCGACGTGGAGCTGTACAAGCAGCCGACACCTAAAGCGGCCACCAGTCCCAGGATCTTTCAGGTCTCGACCAGCCCCAAAGCGGCAGTTGAAGCACTTAAGACTAACAACCATAACGTGAGCGTCGCGATCCCGGCGGCTGAGGACGTCGGCAGTCTGCTTAACAAACGCGTGATTAAAAACTACATCGATACCAACGGCAAAGACGCCTTCATGAACGGCACGGTCTTGACTTACTTCCCAGCCACCAACAAGTATCGGGTCCTGTACATGGATGGACAGTGCGATGATCTGACGCTGGAGGAAGTGACGGACATGATCCCGTTGTCACCCAAGTCACGCGAGGAAGCCAAGACGCGGAAGTTGCAGCTGGCCAACGAACTTCCTTCTGCTGCTAAGCCTAAGACAGCACCCAAACAGATCGAGTCTCCGAAGGCAACAACTCCCAGCACGTCGACTTTAAAGATCGCTGTGCCCAAGCAGAGACCGTCGATCCAGATTGAGCCGGAGCCTGCTGTGCCAGTGATGGACTCGTCGTTTGCGCTCAAGATCGTGCGAAATGCGCTTTATGTGATGATCAGCACGGCCCCGAATTCGACGGACTTGAAGACTAAGCTCCTAACTTTGTTGCTGAAAGACGATCTGGAGGTAAAAGATCGTCAGTATGCGAAATCTATAGAGTTGACGCTAATGCTACATGTATGCGTAGCCGAAGACAGCTCTTGAGCGCTTTGTGAAGAAAGGAGGCTTGAAGCTCCTGGTGGAATTGTTGAATGTTTGGATGGAGCAAAAAGAGACCGAGACGGGCGTGTTCCTAGTTCTAAAGGTGTGATATTGCGGTGCTGCTTCGTTTCCTTTATAGGAAATAACAGCGTCGTGCTGTTGCTGTTGCAGGTTCTCGCCGTACTGCCGGGTGTGACGAAAAATTCAATTCTGGAAAGTGAAATTGGACGCAGAATCAGCAAAGTCAGTAAGAAGAGATGCACAGTCGAAGTGACTGCAGCAACAGCAGATTTGGCGCGATGGGTGATTCAAAAATGGAAATCGATGCTCCTCGATAACGAGAAAAAGTCTGAGTCGACTATTAAATCGAGCCCACGAGCGAGCGACAACGAGCTGAAAAAGTACCAGGCGTCTTTTAAGCTCAGAAAGGACAAGCGAAAGTTGAGTGAAATGAATGGAAGCAGTACGGATGAGTCTCGAGTACGTCCGAACAGTCCCACTGCAAACACCGACAAGCTCAAATCCGAGCCAACGCCAGTAATAAAGAAGAAATCCAACTCTGTGCACCATCTACAGGCACTTATGGGTAAGCCAACTGATACGTATGCCTTTTTGCGGATACGAAGATGATCTGACTTTCTATTTGTAATATTAGCGTCAAAGAATGGCAAGTCTCGAGATGTCCTTGGAAACGCATTGAGCGACGAGAACCAGCCCCGTCGACTCGGTCCAGCACATGCTCGACGGACGCGGCGATCGACGAAGTTGTGGGATGCGATCGGGGAGCGAGTGATGCTCAAATCATCGGAAGTCACCGTGGTGGAGCGACAAGAGTCCCCACGATCAATTCGCGTGCAGTTTGGAGAAGACTCGGTCCTTCGTTTCAACAACGAAATGGAGGTGAGCAAGCTGATGTGTGGATTGATCATTGGAAGAAAGCAAGAGCCAAAGCCTGCAAAACCAGCCGCGCAATCTCGTCCTTTGAAGTCCATCTTGAAGGTGCGATTGGATCATGTGGATATTGAGATGGCCCCTGTCACCGTGCAAAGTTCAGAAATGCAACACCCCGAGGATGGAGAGGTTGATGTCGTGCCTCCCCCCGTAGCTGTTCCAATCCCCCCATTTACAGCAGAAATGGAAATATCTCCCCCAGTTCTTCTACCTCCATCTCCCCCATTACCAGCAGCTGCAGTAGCCCCGCCAGCACCAGAAACTGAAATCCCGCCTGACGAAGATGAAGAAATGTCGTCGAGTCGACTAGTCCAGGCCAAAGTCGATTGAATAACGACAGCACTTAGTGACTGTGTGAGAGTAGTCGAATGTGATCTCGTGTCATGGAGTTTGAAGTACGTCAAAATGAATGAACGTTCAACGTGTGTGAGTGTCAACTTGATTTCTCTGTTGTGTTTTTCAACCCATGGGTTCATAATGTGGGTTCATGTTCTCATTCAAACTTTCGTCAAGGACCTTCGTTTGTCTCAGTCAGTCTCTCATTCAGCTCGTTGTCTCCATGACTTCGGCTGCATCGACACACGCGTGGCCTATCGAAGTGACACTGACCGAAGACGATCTCGCGTTCTTCGAAAATTTCAGGTCCGGGCTCTTGTTCGTGTCTATGAGAGTCACTCGGACTGCTCGTGCTTGACATGGAAATTGGTGAAGAAGAAAGACTTTGTGAGAGTATTCAAGCAACAACTTGAACCGAACGAGTCTGCTGAGGACGTACGCGTACACGCGACCACCAACATGCCATCACTAATGGTTGCAGGCGATATCCTGGGGCAACGCGGCGATGTGATGTTCGGTTTACTGGCCACGGACACGGAACGCAGGGGTGAACATCAACAATTCCTCCTCCCACGATGGTTTGGGTCTGGGAAAAATATGTACTGCGATTCGTATGCCAACTCCGGAAGATCTGTTTCACTTTATGGGTATCAAGTGGCGCGATATTTAGATTCCCATCGATTCCATTCTTGAAAAAGCGCGATATGTTGTATCTGGAATGTATGGGCCAGACAACGTTGAAGAACGGCAGCAAGATTGGATACCGAGTCTTGCAATCGATCAATCTGGAATCACAAGGAAATAGTGGTCGCAGCCTTAACTCGAGCTCCAGTGTGCACAACAAGACATCGATAAGCCAGTGCATCTGTCTTCCTCAACGAAACAAAAACAGCGAGATGTGTGTACGTGCTACAATGTCAATGGGCTAGATATTCCATCATCACTCCGATGGGCATACACTTAAGGTCTTTATGGTGGGCCAGTACGATCTGCGTGGAAACGTTCCAGAGTCGATGCGTTTGAGTATTGCAGCATATCGTCTGCTCGATATCGTACCCACCGCCCTGCGGTGTGCGCAAGTGAGAAAGCTGTCCTGGCTAGCCAAACATGGGTGGAAAAACTCAATAGAACTCTACTTTGATCACGACTGCGAGTGTTGCGGGAGTCGAGTGGTCAAGGCGACGATTTTTGGCTTTCCTGGGGGTTGTTGGCTTTGCTCCAAGACCGTGTCTCCTAAATGCAGCCTCATTATAACTGAAAACACTCTCGAACAGAGGTTTCTAGCGAGATCAGCCTCATCCCTGGATGAGCCCATTGGCACTCGTACAGAGCGCCAAAGTTGGCTCTTGCGCGGACTGAGACCGGCTGATACGCGAAAGGATCAAAAGTACAGCAGGATACGCATCCCAGATACCAACCAAGAGATGTGCTCAAGACGACAGCTAGTCTGCCAGCCGTGCTCCCTTGCGGCAGAGCGAGAAGAAGCAACGACATTGGTGGTCGAGGGCTCAGGGCGATTGTAAATTACTCTGACAAGACATAAAACTGCCGACCAATACCAGAGATGAGTTGTTCTAGCCCTGATACTTCAGGACAACTACAGAGAGAACCTTTTCTAACGCTTGAATGCAAATCCACTTCGCCAGTCATGTAGTCTACTGTACTTCAACATAATATATGTTTTGAACTCGTGAATCCATGCAAGCAACATCAAGACGCGATTGTTTTATAATTCACCGCCCACTGCTTTCTCTTTTGATGGGTGTTTTACCTCGAAGGACAATGTAACTTGGTCCTTCGACGTTAGACGAACCAAGTACGACTTCGCAATCGTGGAGACATAACTTGAAAAAATTATAAGCTACGCAGCGATTAAAACTGGATTTTGTAAACAAGAATGACTATATTTCAAGGAAACACGCGAAATAAATTAGACAGACTCATATCCTGTGTACATGCGACAGCTAAAGCTTCAACTAAATGATCCAATGTCTGTTTTGCGTTGTCGGATTGCATTCTCAAATGACGCACCTTGATTCCGATCAAATTGGCAAGAAATGAAAACCTATAATGACATGTCAAGTCGTGTACTGGACGTAATGAAGAAGGCGATCTGCTGTATTTTGAGTGCCAGGTTGGACAAAGCTAAATAAAAGGCGCTAATATTGGCGATGGAGTCGACTAAGTCAAAATTTCTTCCAGGTCAAGAATTCATATCTACATATAGTGTTGGTCCAATTCGCAAAGACGGGTAAATTAGTCTATGTGGAAACTAATGGCAGAGAAGACATTGCTTGCTGAGACTTTAGAGCAAAGACGTGTGGAATCGCTCTTAGGGGCATGGTATTGCCTGCGGTTGAATAAAAATAACGATTCTTCGTTGTTGCTATCGCTTTCGATGTTACAACCATGCAAAGCGGAGTGAAAAGTCTACACCTATACAAAGTATTTCGACAAATCGTAAGTATTTTCATCAGCAGAGTGTCCACAATTTGAAAGCAAACACATTCGTACCAAAATGGGCGAGAGTAAATTTTAACATTACGACATACCATATAAGAAGTTGACTCACCATTTCTAGCGCTTGGTTTTCAATCACAAACACCAGTAGGTAAGCAGGAGACAAACCACTTCTCCATTTCACAAACCCTTGCATGAGCAGAAACGAAAACACTTCGATCCAAGCATACATGACAATATTTAGAACCATGGTCTCCAGCTGCGCTTCGCTTTTCCCCATCGTTTCGGGATAATACGCGGCACCCGAAAGATGTGACACGATGGCTACATATGTAGAATACATCATGGGAATGACGCTTTCCACATATTCCACAAGCGCATGGTATTCCCATTCGAAAAGCAGCTTTAGTGTCTTATTTATAATCTCATCGGTAGGCGCAAGTGGGAATTGTAGAATCGCTGGCCTAGGTACTGACTCGGAAATGGAGGTGAATCTTATGACGGAATTCTTTCGGTTGCTTTTCAACGTGTTGGAATCCACAGGCTGAACACGATTTATGAATCCTTTTTTAACAACTCGAAGCCTTTTAGTTGTGATACACTTCGTGTTTGTTGCATCGGCGTTAGGCAAAATCGTTACTTTCCCATGTGCCAAACAACCTGCCTCGGCAGAGGAAGTTACCGTAGTTCGTGATCTTTGCAGGAAAGCACTGGATTTTCGAGTCCACTTGACCGTCATTTCCAGTAAGTCACCATGTCGTGAATTATCTAGCCCACCCACCAGTGTGCGAATACGTACCATGGTCTTGTCCAAGCGTCGAATTGAGAGGAAGGATTGAATTGCGTCCACACTCATAACTACGATATACGTTGCCCGAGATCCAGCACTTTAGCAAGCATTTGGACATGTATAACGCGTTAAATGGCACAATCGCATGACCCATGCCACGGCATGTTGCATGGCCAACTTGATCACTGGCAATAGAAATACACTCAAGGCCTTTTTGTCATCGGACAGCCCGTCGTACAGAAAGCTGAATAACATGTAAACGAAGAGCAAAACCGAATGCATCAAGAGCATGGAAGCCTGCTGCTTCATTTTTGAATGCAGACCAGACTTTGTTCTCAATCTTCTTGGACCGACAGCAAAACGAATAAAATGGAGACTATGAGCGTGAATGGGCCAGAACTAAGCGCGAACATAAACGGAATCGGGAAGACCCATTGAGAGGCCACACAAATGGCCATAACTGTCATGACAGAAGCGTTGGCGACAGCTGTTCCGAATATTGTACAATAACTCACTCGAAATTCTGGCACCAGCACCTTGGACTGGAGAAAAACTCCGTATGTCACGAAGAAAACAATAAAGTAGTAACGAATCCAGGCACCAGAATTGACGCGCCATCCATCGTTCTGTAGAGGAATGCATTCAAAAGCAATGGAAACAAGAAACGGCGGAAGCGAGAGAACCACACACACTAAAATAACGCGAAGCCGGCAAATTTCGCGACAAAACAATTCGAGCGTATGAAGCTGCTCGATTGAGAACGCCCCTTGATGGCTGACGCACACTTTGCGGGAGATTCGGTCGACTGAGTTCAGAGCTACATCAACAGCGCGTGATAAGCCATCAATGATTAAAGGCATACCTGGTGCTCGTTGTAAAATGACTCGGCATTTGCAGTTGCACAAGATCAACCAGCCTATTAATATTGAGCTCTATATTTAAAGTCCTGGAGATGTGGCAACATAGTGGCTTTGCGTTGAAGTATAAAGCCAAGCAAGACCCAGGAAGTGGTGTTTGCTGTCGCGTTGGTTGTGCAGGCAGACGGGCGACGTGATGAAATATTGTAAAGTCATGTGTGAGTATCAATATTTAGACGGGCAGACATATACTTGATCAAAATGCTTTGGGGATTGGGCCACAGCAGTGTACTCATTCCAGATTCTTTGTGGTGGGTTGAGGACGAGCAAGACGTTGCCCACTCATCGGACGAGGACACGTCCAAAGTTGAGCTGGCTAGTGATAGGACAGATAAGAGAGGACGAGTCGAGGACGCTCCACAGAGCCACTTCAAGGAGGCGCCTACGGAGTAGGCGTGAGCTCTGGAACGATCCGGCTGTTCACTCTGCAATCAGCTACAATACAATCAAGGGATCCTAGGAAGCGCCAGCTTCCCTAGCAAGTGTTGTGTTCCTTGGACCTACTACAGTCTTGCAGTCAAGCTCTCTAGGAGCATGGTATGTTCCTGGGATACTTCAGTTGCTTCGGAGCGACATGTTAGGCTGCTTCGAAGCAACTTAAAAGAACCCCCGTCGGCCATCGAAGCAAAGCTGAACGTAAAGGAGGTAAAAGAGATCATATAAGTTCGACAAGATGTGTCAAAGTTTGCTTGAATTCAATTCAAGCTTTAGAATATTTGAACGGAGTATTAGTTTACATCATTTCGCGACTGGCATATCATCGTCGCGTTGGATCGATAGCTTTATCTTCAACCAGTAGCGAAGGCAAATATGACGCCGTTTGTATTCGTATGTCTTGATCAGGCTGCTTCTGGTGAGCTTGTTCCTTGTAGACTGTCAGCGAATTCTTCGTCTTCTCAAGTTTCCACATTGAGAGGTCGGAAGTCTCGTAACTCGTGATAAAATCCTTGACCAACGTGTCTCTATTAAGTTCCTGAAACAACACGAGATCGTCTTTGGTTAGCTTTACGTCACTGAACATGAAGCCGGCGATTCATACGAGACACCTGGATAAAGAATGCGTGACTGAGAGACCACTGCCCCTATTGTAAAGCTAGGACACAGGACTTCATGATTAAAGAACATGAAGTCCTGTGTCCTAGCTTTACATTTGCTCTAGAAAATTAAGCTCAGGCTGGATTCGTGGACTCGTATGAGACCAACAGTATCGATATTTCTTCCTCAACGTGGGAGCTTCTCAAGACGAAAGGTTCTTGAGTGTATACAAGCAACAAGTGAACCTGAAGGAGTCTACACAAGATGTACGTGTACAAGCATCCAGCAGTCTGCCGTCGCTGCTTGTTACGGGCGATGTCAAAGGTCGCTATGACGACGTGATGTTTGGTCTCTTAAGCACAACCACCGAAGATATGAACCTCAATGGCTCGTACTATCAAGATGGCATGCGCTTAGGTCGAGTGCTCGCTACGATCCAAACGCTGTCAACGAACGATCCGTTCCACTTTATGGGCATCAAGTGGCATGATTTCGACTACGCAACAGCTGAAGACCACGCGAAGCGCGATCTGCTCTATCTTGAGTGCATGGGCTGGTCAACGATGGCGAACGGCACCACCATGGCTACGGCATCCTACGGTCAGTGCATTTGGAGACACTATCAAGCCACGGAAATTCTAGTCAAGCGAGCCTCGTTGAGCGCGCCAATACTTCGATGGGTCAGCTCTTTCACCAGCAGCCAGACAGCGAAGAGGTTAAAGTGTTCATGCTTGGTCAGTACGACCCTTGCGGACCAGCCAAAGAGTCTACACGATTGAGTTGTGCCGCGGATATTCTTCTTGGCATAGTGCCTGGCGCCTTGTACTGCGCTGAGATTAAAAAACTCTCATGGCGAGCCAGTAGATCGTCGCTCAACTGTGGTACCGGTCGTAACTGCGCGCGATGTGGTCATTCTATCTCCATGACGGTGGTGCTGTGAGGCGCAGGGTGCTGGCTGTGCAACAATCTCGTGTGCAGCGACTGCAGCATCGTGAGAATGGAGAACACGCTGGAAATAAAGCCCCAAGAGATCTCGCTTTCATACCAACTGCGACTGGCAGATACGCGCATGGACCCGAAGTACAGTGGTAGCCGATGCCAGGATCCAATAAAGAGGTTTGCTCAAGGCGACAACGTATCCGTCGACATTGTTTCGATGAAACTCAGCAAGTACAAGCAGTTCTAGGGGTCTAAGCGAATCAACGCACTTCCAATGGATTTAAGGAGGTCGTACTTACTCTGAAATTAGAATTTTCGCTTTCTGGATGCAGTGTCTGGCGTGGCAAATGTAACTGCTCAGCACAGCCACCCAATTGGCAGAATCCCATCTTATAAACGCGCACGTCACCAGTGCAATCCGGTTGATGCTGGTTCAGCTCAACTAATAGATTCCTCCGTCCTGAACCCGTCCCACTATACATCGATGCC
>JAADVW010000354.1:0-34275 GCA_023335875.1 Elongisporangium prolatum
CTCGCATTCTTGCCACGCAGGCGGACGTTTGCTCTGCGAATGGCACCTATACGTCTTTTGATATCGCTATTTCTTCTTACTCGAGACGCAGACGTGTCTGTGGGCATCATCCTGTTCATCATCGTGGAGCTGGTGGTGTGTCCCGAGAGCGCGACGAGTCTGCCGCGCAAGAACGTCCAAAAGACACAACATCTGCTGAAAACGAGCTTCACGATTTGGCGCGAACGCCTAATTGCAAGTTCCAGGTGAGTTTCCACCTAAACCTAATCGAAACAGACAGAATTTCCACTAAATAAAACTGCCGAATGAACCACATGGATGGGTCTGGGACAGGGATGCACGAACACTTACACGTGCGTGTCTCGGCAACCATAGATCCAAAAAGCCATTTTTCACGTCAATGGCTTCATGAGATAACAGGCAACAGCAAGGCATGATTCGCGCTGGCGTCATGTCCATTTCGGATTTCACGTTTTCGCCACCACCTCCATCTGCAGCTACAGTTGACTCGGAGAACTTGAGTTAAAATAAAGGATATCTTTGCATACCGGTATCAACATTTAGCTTCGGCTTAAATACCTATATACCAGTACAAAACGCAGGTAGTTCTTTTGCAACTAGCCCCTTCTCAGAATCGACAAGCCAGTCGATTGGCTTAAACCTTTAAATAATCATTATTATAACCTATCAAAATTACAGTGGAGAGGCAATTTGTCCAAAAGAACAACGCGAATTCGTGTCTATACTGATTGAAACTTAACTGATAACTTTGGTTGGGAGGAGGAGCTCGGAAATTTTGTGTAGAACTCACAATACTACATTCGATATTATGAGTCTGACTCGGTACTCCTTTTGCGACTTACTCCTATCAATAAAAAATACTGTATCCAAAACTGGTTTCTTTTCTTTCAATATTACCGGTACAGATTTTTTCTAGTTCATACCGGTTTTTACTGGTACTGTTTACACCACGCCGGCGGTGGTAAATTCTGTGGGCGGGAAGCGTGTCATCCCTGTCGCATTGGCTGCTCATGTGCACGTTGCCACTGTGTTTGTCTTCCTAGAGAGTTCTGCACCCTGCGGTTTGCTGACCACAAAAGCATTGCGAACAACCACGGATTTTGTTCCGATACAAGCATCCACTGAGTTCAGAGAGCGGGTGCGGCCTCGTACCGGTTAGGGTTCAAAGCCATTCCAAGTCGATTTCTAACCGACTTGGACCAGCTCAAAATACCAGATTTAGCGTCATCTAAGATCACCAACGATATTTTTGTCAACCGGTTAGTCGACTCAAGTCTTTCCACTCAAGCGAATGGCTTCCCATCTCATTTCCACTCCTATCGACACAGTGCAACTCAAGCATGGGGGACGTGGAGGTGGACCCCTCAGCGTCGCTGGACTACCACCCGGCATCCACGATCACCAACGGCCTGCGCGTCTACGGCGTGATCCTCATGGCCGGCTGGGTCGGCTTCGAGGTGGCGCGTAAGAAGATCACGGCCAACGCGTACTACTGTCGGGACCGGTCGGCTGAAACGACATGCCAGACCGTCGAGTTCGCGCGTAACGCGCCGTTCTTCAAGTGGCTGCTACCGCTCTATACCACGAGCGACGACGAGATCTTCCAGCGCTGCGGTCTCGACACGCTCTTCTTCCTGCGCTTCCTGCGGCTCGGTCAGAAGGTGGCGCTCGCGTCCGTCATCCTCACGAGCGGACTCTTCCCCGTCTACTACTACGGCAAGGGAGAAGGCGACGGCGACGCCGTGTACAAGATGACGCTGTCGCATATCACGGACGAGGAGATCTGGCGCTTCTGGTTCACGGTCGGCTCCATGTACATCATGTCCGGCTGGTGCTGCTTCCTGCTCTGGCGCGAGTACAAGGCGTATGTCAAGCGCAGACACGAGTTCATGAGCCGCCGCGGCGTGCAGCAATACTCGATCATTGTCAACGGCCTACCCAAGCATCTGTGCACGCAGCAGACGCTGCGCAACTACCTGCAGCTCATGTTCCCGCGCTCCGTGCTGCACGTGTACGTGGCGCTCGAGTGCGGAGACCTGGAAGCACTTGTGGAAGAGCGTGCCAAGGTGCGTGACCGACTGGAGTATGCGCTAGCTAAGAGCGCAAAGACTGGCGAGCGCGTGCTCACGGGCAAGAGCATGTGCGGCGGCCAGAAGGTGGACGCCATTGAACTGTACCAGGAGCAGCTCAAGAGTCTCAACAACGCTGTCGAGATGGAGGTGCGCGTGATCCTGCGCAACCAGGCAGCACTGGCCAGTCAGATGATCGAGTCTAGTGTGGATGATGATTTCACGCAGACGCCTACGCTGGGTGAGCGCAGCATCCCCACGCTGCAGGAAGGACATGAGGAAGAGCTGAAGGGAGTCGAGTCGGCCTATGTCAAGGGCTTGCGTCGAGAGCGTCGCGGCATCAAGAGCACGGGAATCATGCGCCCTTCTGGTTTCGTCACGTTCAACAGTCTCAAGGCCGCACAAGCTGCACAGCAGGTTTTGCAGAGTGCTAACCCGACTGAGATGCACATTGAGCAGGCTCCGGATGTGGAAGACATTGTGTGGGGCAACATTGGTATCTCGTACAACCAGAAGACGTACTGGCTGCTGATCTCCATCGCGATCACAGGAGCGATCATTCTCTTCTGGACCATTCCCACAACGTTTGTAGTGTCGCTTTCCAAGGTCGACTCCCTCAAGAACAAGTGGGCCTGGTTGGCTCGCGTGATCGATGACTATCCGTGGTTGGGTTCCGTTCTGGAGCAGTTGTCTCCTCTCATGGTGTCCGTCATGGCAGCTTTAGCTCCCATTATCTTCGGCATTCTGTCCAAACGTGAAGGCCACTCTTCGGGCTCTCAAGTCGAGTCCTCGCTGTTGAACAAGCTCGTGGCCTACCAAGTGTTCCTTGTGTTCCTGCTGCCGATCATCGGCGGTACGATTATCGATAGTATCACTGGCAAGGGCGGCTTCAGCAGTGCTAGTGAGGTGCTCACTACGTTGAGTGAAGCCATCCCGGCGCAGTCCTCTTTCTTCATCACCTACGTGCTGGTGCAAATGGGACTTAATCTCTCGCTCGAGCTGCTCCGAGTCAACGTGATCATCAAGGCAATTATTTATCAAGTCTTCGCGCCCAAGCTCACGCCTCGTCAGCGATCGTCACCATGGTTTGGACTCAGCCCGCTTTCGGTTCCAGGCGATTTCGGCCAGACGGATCTCGTGGCCTCGTACTACCTTGTGCTCATTCTGATTCTGGTGTTCGGTGCCGTGGCTCCGATGATGTCATACTTTGCCGGCGTTTACCTGCTGCTTTCAGAGCTTGTGTACCGCTGGCTGGTGTTGTGTGTTTACGATCCGTCGCCCAACAGCATGGGCGCTTTCTTCCCGTCGCTGTACAGATTCTGCATCGGCGCGCTTATCTTTTCGCAGGCGATCATGGCCAGTTTGCTGGCCACAAAGCAGGTGGCTCTCCCAGCGACCTTTTCGATCGTCCTGCCGTTTCTCACAGTTGGCTTCCATCTCTTTATCGCCGCGCGTTACCCGCGTACAGCCGAGAACCTGCCTCTGGACCAGTGTGTGCTTGTCGATGCTCGTCGTTCGCGCCAACTCGAAGATCTGGAGAAGAGCCTGGAAGACGTCTACCGCCAGCCTGCCATGGCGGAACGGGCGCCTATCGTGCCCGATGACCTTGGCAGCGACCCGAACGATGGCATGCGCCTGTCGTCACCCCCACCCGAGGTATGCTAACTCCCGCGCCATGAACCCATTTATATCGTGGCCTTGTCTATCTGCAGAATACATATCTTACTTTCTTCCACGTTTTCTTCTATGCTTTGCATGTTGCCCGCATTGGCTCCGGCGGTAGCGACTTCGGATCCAGACGCACGAAAGCGACTAGCTCCGTGGACGATCCGTACCCGCAAGTGTTCTCGCTCTGACTTCAAGTCGGTAGGTGGATTTTTGGAGAGTTTAAATGTAAAAGACCAACCAGCCAAACCAGGTTTCTGTCTGAACTCTTGGCTCCGTCTTGATCTCAGGTGTCACTTGCTGTCTCTATTGTGGTCAGAACGGTCGCCAAGGGTTCAGACCAGCTGGCCAAATGGCTACATCCTTCTTCTGGCACTCTCTACCATGGACCAGGACATCGACCTCATGATCGTGGCAGCTGCGCTTGTGACTTGTTCAGACCGACAATCATTGGCGTTCAAGCGGTTTCCTTAGCCGCTAATTACACCAAGGACGAACGTCAAGTCGTAGTCCATGTCGTGCTCGCCCTTGTCGGTCTCCGAAATCCAGGTCGATGGCTTCCGCACCATGTCCTCGAGCGATCACTCCAAGTACCTCGGTCACGACAACTCAGCTCCCTCTTCCCATGTAGCTCCAGCGCTCGTCCGCATCAACAGCAGGCGCATTCTTGTGGGCGCCGTGGCATTTGGTGCCATCATATCAACTCTTGTGTTCGTCATTGCGAAGGGCATTGTAATGAAGACTCTGGACGTCACGGACTCGCGAGGCGAAGATACAGGCAAAATCAACGACCTGATTGATTACTACAATTTCTATACAGCGTTCGTCACGGCGCTTTGTGTCCGGCCGCTTCTGCTGCTCGTGTCCATGGTGCTCCCAGTTGCGCTCGTTTGTCTCGCTACCAGGACGATGATGGGCCACCGGAAACGCAGGACAAACGTTGCTCTGTCCATCGTGAGCATTGTGTTGCTTTGGCTTCTGAGTAATGGTTTCTTCGCAGCGAATATTCAGCTGACATCGGTGCGAATCGAAGCGCAAGTCGGCGATAGAGATCTTTTCATGAGCCAAATGGGCATTTTGTCTCACGGCTCCAGTTTCAGCACCGCCACGATCCTCCGGACCTCAATGCTGACGCCAATCAAGCAAAAGGCGACGTGTGTTTTGGCTTCACCTCGACGCCTTCCCGCCACCGTGGAGTTTGGATTTCCTTCCAACACTTGGCTGCGCGACCTCTTACCTTCAGCACCGACGGTGCATGATTCCTCTGTGTTCTATGAGCTAGGAGTCGCGGCTGATCCGCATTTAGAGCTGCCTATGGATCTCAAGTCTGCTCGCAATTTACTCACGTACAGTCTCCAGCTCTCAGACCGATTTCTGAGCAACCAAACTGAGACTAAGAGCTTCGACTCCAATCAGTACGAGCTGCATCTCGCGTCTGATTGTGACCAAGCCCAGAGAACAGACAGCAGCATGACCAGTGCACTCGTAAGCGCTTTGAACCAGACCACAAGAGCGCTATTCAACTCAAGCCAGTTCCAAGACTTTGCGGTTGATGAGGTCTTGGTCAAGTTCACTCGACTTCAGCTATCCGACGACATCCGCTTTGACGCCGTCACGCTCGATATCCCTTTCGTCCGCAGCTTTCTCCGTCGCCGCATTACAGTCGAGAACGATACGACTTCTAGTGAGATCTACGGCGGCGTGCTTGGTGACGGGGTCTTCGAGATCAACCCGAAGGAAGAGTGTGCTGGAGATGTGTGTGTGATCAGCCCGCAGGGTCTCGCGATGTCAGATTCGGCTGCTGACTACGGAAGCCAAGTGAAAGCGCTCTCGATTTGTGTGGATGAGGATACTGAAGAAGAGGATCGAGCGGCGACAATGGCCTCAAACAGCTCGGCCTGTGTAAGGCGGTCGAACTCCTCCATGCTCGTGTTCAGCTTCGCCAAGCGCATCGCTGGAGACGCCATCGGTGCTCAGCTTAATCAGAGCGTCGGTGGTGTCGTGACGCTCACGAATCCACGCAGATACTACACTGTAACGATCGGTCGTCTCTCGTGGAACCTGACAGACATTGCAGACCGATTCAGCGCAAAGTGCTTCGCCAGCAGCGGTTGCGCAGGACTGACGTTCCCATTGGAAGGAAACAAGCATTTAGTGCTCGGAGCTGGTTACCTGAGGCTGGATTCACTGAGCGCCTTCACGCCGCAAGCACGGTCGTGGACGGCGCTCGTGGACTCCAACGTCCAGGAAACTGACTCGAGCGGAGTTCTCAAGGGCGATTTCGTATTCCCACGCAATTTCCAAGACTCCAGCGAGTGGCAGCGGATTGACGGCGATCATTGTGAGTTGGAGCGAGGCAACCTTCTGGGGTCTGTGGAGCAGAACCACTTGTACTCAGAGCAGCCGCTGGAGCCTGCCTACATGTCGGCTCTGTTCTGGCTGTTCCAGAACGCGTCAGTGAAGAACGACCAGCTCACGAAGCTGCAGAAGCCGACTCTTGACTTTGTCGAAAACCAATTCGTCCGCGATGCGCGTCTGTCCATTCCAAAGCAGTCGGCATTCATCACATATGCTGGCTGCTTGCTCCTGGTTGTCCTTGCGCTCTCCATTTTGGCTGTGGGCAAGCGCAGTGAGGAGCGGATTGAAGCCGAATTCCAACCGAGGCATCTTGCCATGGCGCTGCTGGGAGTGGATGCCTTCGCATCTCGCTGGATGACCACGGAGCTGCTGCGCGTGGGCAGCCAGAGCCTAGGCAGCTCCGAGCAGCTGCACGAGTTCGAGATCAGTGGACTCACGCTGCGGCACTGCTCGCAACGAGGGAACGTGGTGCACATCCCAATGCCCGAAGGCGCTGTGTAATAGAATCTTTGAGTTATGTACCCATGTGTCTTCTGGAGCTTTCGATTCTACCGGTATTTGTACCGGTATGGGTCATCCCCCTTGGGCGGCGCCTGTGGACGGTCATTTGGCATCAGGACGAGGAGGAACGACATGGCTGCTGACCAAGCGAAGGACCGCGGCAACCAAGCCTTCGCCGCCGGACGCTACGAGGACGCCGTGGCCAGTTTTACGGAGGCTATTGCGCTGCAGCACAAGAGCGACGGTGGCGGCGACCTGCACGTGTACCACAGCAACCGCTCGGCCGCGTATCTTAAGACGGGCGACGGTGCCAAAGCGCTGGCTGACGCTGAACAGTGCATCTCGCTCAAGCGCAGCTGGGCCAAGGGCTATTCACGCAAAGGCGCTGCGCTCTACCACCTGGCGCGCTACGCAGACGCCTACCGCGCCTACAAGGACGGCCTGGCGCTGGATTCCGGCAACGCCGCACTGCTGGACAGCTTGCGGTCCGTGGAGCTCAAGATGGCGGCGCCGCCTGGGGGCACTAGCAGCCGTCCAAGCGCGTCGTACAGCGCTCCGCCGCCTGCTGCGCGCCCTGCAGCATCGGGCTCTTCGGCACCAGCCAAGACGCTCAAGTCGCTTGTGGCCCGTGACAAGGCCGCGATGTTCCAGAGCTTCCAGTTCCTGCTGCGCTGCGTGATGCTGACGCTGTTCGTGTCGTACTGGCTGCCGGTGCTGGTGCCGGCCTACGTGGCCTACGCCACGTTCTTCAAGCTGGCGCTGTTCAACTACGCCAGCTACCTGCTGTTCACGCACGGCAGGCCGCAGTGGCAGGCGGCCTACGCGCAGAGGCTGATGCTGGACCCGACCATCCAGGCCCTGTTCTTCTCGCTCATCTTCTGGGTCTCGCCGCCCTACTCGCTGGCGCTCGTGCCCATCGCGCTCATCGAGACGGTGCACTGGTTCGCGTACCTGAACAGCCTGCTGCAGGTGCTGGGGCTGAGCAACAACGCTGTCGTGACGCTCGTGACCACCAAAGCGCTGCATCCGGTCGTGGCTACGGTCATCAGCGACCCCACGTGGCCGTCGCTGTCGTCGCAGTCCAAGTGGGCCAAGCTCTACCACCGCATCCCGCAGGTGGCTGCCAACATTGAGGTCGGCATCGGCATCGCACTCATCATGGAGCTGCTCACGCCCGCCAGGAACTTCCTGCTCGTGGTGCTCTACTGGCAGCTGCTGCGTGTGCGCTACATGATCTCGCCCCAGCTGCAGGAGTCCTTCCGTCTGCTAAACGCCAGCATCCTGAGCCTCGTGCACCACCCGCGCTGTCCCGCGATCGTGCGAACAGGCTACAGCAAGATCCAGGCCATGGCCATCAAGATGACGGACGTGGCCCAGCAACAGCAGTCGGCCGGCAGCGGCCTGGCGTCCAAGTGCTCCGTCATGTAGGCAGCTGAGAGTAACGAGAGGAAGAGATGCAAGTTGATTGTTAGTGCTGCTTAATCTATACTTCGCCCACTAGAGTTGACGGCGGCGGCTGCGCGTCAAGCGCTTGGCAGCCACGTCTTCGTCGTCCGAGTCGTCGATTGTGATCACTTCCCACGACTTGATCGGTCGTTTGCGCTTGAGAGCTGAGTCCGGCTTCGTCTTTGGCACCTCCACGGACTGCACTGAGTTCTTCAGCTCCTGGTTCTTTGGCGAGTCGTTCGCTCGTGGCTGAGCCTCCTTGGGTTTCTCCTGAGCCTCCTTGGCGACTGCAGGCTCCTCTGTTTCGACTGCCTCACTAGAGCTCTTGACATCAATTGGCGGGTCGGACGTTGTGACTTGATCAGTATCATCATCGCTCAGAATGACGATCTCCTCAGACACCGCAGCAGGAGTCTTCTTGGACAATTTGGACGGCGTAATCGTCTCAGAAGACGGCGCTTTGACCGCATTGGTTTCCGGCTCGGTCAAGAGGGAACCGGCAGCTGGATGATCTAACAATGCAGCTTTTTTCTCAGCCTCTGCTGAGTTCTTGGCTGCTGCATTGTCTTCATCAACCTGAACTTGGACAGCACTTTCTTTCTGGGAGGTGTCCTGGACTACTACTGGCGCAGTATTGGCAGTATCCTCGACCAATATGGAGCTAACTGGGGAGCTGTGTGTTTCCATAGAGACATCCTCGACTAGTAGTAAGCCATCTTCGTGCTTGGCAGCTTTGTCGTGTTTCTTGTCTTCCACTTGCGCCCAATAAGACTCCTCCGCTTCTGCTGTTGGAAGATCACTGCTCGTAGCTGTAGGTCCTTCACCATCAACAACGTCGCCCTTTGCTTCGTTCAATGAGTCAGTAACAGTTTGCTCGACATGATTCAGCACCGGGTCACTAACTGGATAAGCAATTTCGTTCACCGAGTCACTAACTGGATTTGCAACTGCATCAACAGAGGCCAGCTTCTCTTTGACTACCTTCTCTTCGACTAGTTGGCTCTCATGTTGTCGCTGCTCTAATTCTTGTTGCTTAACTCGTTGCACGAACTTTCGGCAGCTCTCTGCAAGCAGCGACACGTAATTTTCAACCCACATCGTATTGGGAAACGGAAGCAATGAGTTCGCGGCTGCGAAAAGCGGTAGGCTCCACACCATCACTAAGTGCTCATCGAATCCATAGCACTCAACTGCCTGGAGAAGTAAAATGTCATGTCGTGGAGAGTTCCACCATTGCGGGAATTCATTCACGGAGTCAGCACGCAGTACACGCACAATTCGACTCACAACATTCGTCAGCTTGCTTGGAGGTAAAACTAAGATCTCGGATCGCAATGTTCGAAATAAATGAATTCGATGCAAAAGACGCCGGCATTGGGTACTGGTCAGAACCCAAGATCCACGAAATCCACCTAAAATGGACATCTCAGTCGACTGCGCGGGTTTCTCATCCATTTTGCGATTTAATCGTACTCGACAGCTAAGCTCCAAATCCATCGCTTCAGCTCTCAATTGATCGCAAGAACAATTGGAAATAGCCAGGTCCTTGTCTTCAAGAAAATATCGCCACTTTTCCCGACGCTCGCGATCATCTCGACATATCCGAATGTCAGGAATGCCGCACATGAAAACGAGCTTCGCAAAGCGATTGTGCTTCGAAGTTGCAATGACATCGTAAGATGATTTGCCAACATAGGTTGGTTTTACCATCGATTGGGCTAGCGCAGGCGCAGGAGAACTTTGACGACTAACACTTTGCGATACAACTTGTTGGGGTACGCCATTCTGGGGGGTGGCATCCTTGGCGGATTTCTGAGCCGCTTGCTTCAGCTTCCTTTGGTGTGTCCACGCCGATAGAAGAGAGCTCACTCGCTTGTTTAAAATGGCAACACTGGGCCACGTGTTGTGCGGGTGCTGTAAAGCACGACTACCGAATAATGATGAATAGTCCACAAGCTCCGAAGGCAGATTGCGACCCTTCATCCACCCATCTTTGAATACGTAAAGCAACAAAATCACGTCATCGACAACAGAAATCCACCAAGGAGCAACTGAAGCTGCCATCCCGATATCAGGAATTACTCGAAGCTTGTCCAACGCAGTCTTCCGCTCAATTCTTTTTTTCACGAGATCATATTTACATGTGGAGTCGTTTGCAGACGGCGACGAAGGCGGCACCACAGGGGTTGTAGTCGCCACGGGTTCATCTGTACATGGTTGGGCGATTTGCGCTACAGAATCCGTGATTGGTGCTGATGTGGATGACAACCCTGGAGAAACAGGGTCTGCTGCTGACGAAGTAGCTAATACGCTCGAGGCGATTTGTGTTGGAGGCTCTGTGATTGCTGCTAATGTAGATCTCGATCCAGAAGACACAGAATAAGCAGCTGTCGAAGAAGTTGATGAGTGCAAAGCGACTTGCGGAGCAGGATCCGTGATTGGTGCTGAAGTGGATGTCAATCCTGGAGAAACAGGGTCTACTGCTGACGAAGTAGCTAAGATGCTCGAGCCGATTTGCGCTGGAGGCTCTGTGATTGTTGATGATGTAGATGTCAATCCAGAAGACACAGAATCAGCACCTGTCGAAATATTTTGTAAGTGCAAAACCATTTTCGCTGCAAGTTTCGTGATTGGTGCTAATGCAGAAGTTAATCCAGAATACACCGAGTCGGCTGCCGACGAAGTAGTTGGTACGCTCGACCCAATAGGTTCCACGGGCTTACTCGTTGGTGGTGGAGATGAAACAGGCAATTCTGAAGCGACAGAGCTCACAACTTCGATTGTTGATGCCGAAATTGAGGGCCCATTGGGAGTATCTGACGCCACAGGCTCAGTTGGGGTCAACGATGTTGGTAAATTTAACCCCACAGGCTCGGGCCCATTTTCACTAATATTCTTGGGCTCACTCGTTGACTCAGTGATTAACTTCAAATCTTCAACGGGATGACTCGAAGTTTGAGACTCGGCGACTGTGGTTAATTTATCGGAGACTGTTGAGGCATCTTCCTTCTCCTGGGCATTTTCAGGGGGGCTAGTTGCCTCTACGTCAGGCAATTTTCCTGACTCAATTATGTATTGGATTGCTGATCTATCGCCAATTTTTTGGAGTTCGTTTATCAAAGATACCATCGGTGGGGCTGGAGAAATGAACATCCGGATAGCTTGGCGCACTCGGTACATGCGCTCCATCTGAGTCAATTTCACTATGGCGTCACGCTCAGATCTTAAGCTATCTGCATTGCGTGGAAGCCCCCCACGAATAGAGATCAAGCTTAACTTTCTCACCAAACGATCTTGTGTCACCAGAGACAAAAATCGATACCGCGATGCAAACTTATCTACGGTGTCCTCAATGATATCATGTGTAGCCACACTAGGCAGTGTGGAGGTAGAAGAAGCTACAGCAGACGGATTTGCTTTCATTAACGCTGACGTGATAGCTGAAGATGCGGCAACACGAACACAACTGGCAACATACTCAGCCACAAATGATTTGAGCTCTGTCAGTGGATAGTGCTGCAACAACGGGTGACCACTTGTAAGATCTTCCCATCGTCCATATCCAAACGTTGTAAGCCTGTCCGAAATCCGATCTTTGTATACGACGATTGGCGGAAGCTGAATCGAGTGCGTTTTCTTCTTTTTTACGCCACCCATAAAATCATCATCGTCAAGGTCATCAGACTCCTCCTCGTCTTCGTCAGACGAATCCGATATCACAAACTCTTCTTCGTCTTTCTTTTGCTGAACGCTCGGCTTAATTTTTCGGCTTCTCGCCTTTTTCGCTTCCTCACCACTGTCATACTGCTGCGCATATGTTTTCACTTGGCGCCGACAGCGTCGCTTTTTCAAAGGCGACGGCTCGATTGGTTTGTCCTGTTCAACCCCATTTAATCCAATGACCTTTGTCCAGAAATCAGGATCATCAATAGCCACTTGATCATCTGGGTTTGTTGAGCTCACAAAAGTTGCCTTTGAAAACGATGACATTAGACTCTTTTTCCCACCGTTTTCATCGACAGCATTGGCTTTCGGATCATGGATGATCTTGGTACTGCGACTGAGAATCTGATCGATACTTTCTTCACTGAACCGTTTACTTGCTGCCTCTGCTTCACCTTCTTTCTCTTCCTTGAACATTTCATATGCGCCATGCTTCAACAAGTTCTCGATTTCATCTTTAGACATACTCACAGGCGCACTTGATGCTCCTCGTTTTCCTTTAGTTAATGCCGCATTTTGGTTTCGAATCCCACCGAGCACAGCTTGATCCAGACCAAGCTTCATCGAAGCTTGATGAAACATGTGTAATTCATATGTCTTTGACGTCAGCAAACGATATATCTTCACACTTTTCTTCTGGCCAATTCGATGACAACGTGCCTGGGCTTGCAAATCATTTTGAGGGTTCCAATCGCTGTCATAAATGATTACTGTATCAGCTGCAGTAAGATTGATACCCACGCCACCTGCTCGAGTACTCAGAAGCATCACAAAAGAAGCGCTATTCGCGTCACAAAAGCGATCAATAGCTGATTGTCGATCATTGCCAGTGATACCACCATCAATCCGTTCGCAATGATAAGATCGAAGTCTCAAGTAATCCTGCAAAATATCAAGCATGATCTTGAACTGGGAAAAAATCAGCACGCGATGACCATTTTCTTTCAGCGGAGGAAGAAGTTTGTCGAGAAGGATAAGTTTCCCGGATGAGGTCACTAAGAGCTCGCTAACTTCACGAGCAATACTTTCTTTCGATTCGGCCTTCTGCTGTTGAAGTCGTTGTACTTCACGCTCTTCCATTCCCTTGATCAGAAAAGGGTGATTGCAGCACTTGCGCAATTCCATCACAACATTCATCAGGCTGGGAGCCTGTGCTTTCTTTCTCCCCCGCTACATTAACACTCTGTTAGTTGAACAGCAATATCATACGCATACAAATGTATCATGTGTACGTTACCGATAGGAACTCCGTGTTCTGCTCATAAATAGCCCTATAATACTGCTTCTGGAGCACAGTCAATTCAACCTCAATGATTGTCTCCTCCTTGGGCGCAAGAGAAGTTTCAACATCTTCTTTCATGCGTCGCAACAAGAACGGCTTCAGCTCCGAGTGCAAGCGCTCGACCTGTGAAGAATCTTTCAGTTCGCCGTAGCTGTCAAGAAAATCTTGCATTGAGTGAAATCTGTCTTGATCCAAAAAGTTCAGCAAAGTCCACAGTTCTTCTACGTTATTTTGCAGAGGAGTGCCCGTCAGAAGAAGCAAATTTTCGTAGGAGAACTTCGTGTGCAAGATGTTGGACATTTTGGAGCTACGATTTTTCAGTCTGTGCGCTTCATCAACAACAGCAACTTGCCACTTTAATCGCGCCAAGACGGAAAAATCAGCCGCACAACACATTTCAGGTGTTGTAATCATCACATCAAATCGATAGGAGTTGACACCCTTCTTTGGACGTTGAGTTGATGTGTTTTTGCTACCCAAGAGCTTTTCACTGCGAGCTAACTCTTCTTCAGTGATGAAAAACTCATATCTTTGAATTTCACATCGTGCAGATGCAGATCCATGATACACGATAGCATTCAAATTGGTCCAATTTGTAAATTCACGCTGCCAATGCGCAAGAGTCGAGAGCGGAGCAATGATCAGATAGGGTCCTGGGAGATGCTCTTGTACTGCCAAATGGTTGATGAAGGTAACAGTTTGAACTGTTTTGCCCAAGCCCATTTCGTCGGCCAACATCGAGTTACGCCCCTGGTACCAATTGAAAAGCATCCAGTTCACACCTGTGAGCTGATACTCCCGGAGCACAAATTGTTGTTCTTTCTTGAATGGAGGAGGACTCGCTGCCGTGTAACCTTTAAAATTCATTCGACGATTTTTCTTCCGAGACTGAGAATTCTTAAAATTGTGGACTTGCTTGTACCGTTTTGCAGCACTGATCAAACGCTCATCGTAAAGCCGTACAGCATCATCATCGTGGACATCATCTTCGCGTTCCCAAGTCAATTGATCATACGGCAATCCTTTCCATTTCACCAAGAAATACCGAAACTTCTTCACAAAATCTTCATCCGATGGTCCGAAATTGTCGCCAGGGCGATCTTGAATATCCAGAATCCGATCCACGATACAAAATTCCGGGCTAAAATATTCATCACCGCCCTCCAAGTTTTCATAGTACAACCCCACGAGTTGTTTCTCACGGAAACGCTGGATCTTGCCTTTGGCGTTCTTGTCGACCTCCAAAAGTGACTGCTCCTTTTCCCAACTACAATGTAAGTGCGAGATATTTTTCCACTTAATCAGGAAACGTTCTTCTTCCTGAGCTAGCCGTTTTTCCTGATCAACTGTTGTTGGTCGTGACTTCGGACCTTGTATTTCCTTGGTATCAGAAATGCCGACAGCAGCGGCAGACTCTCCTTTGTCCATCGCATCGGTAGGCTCTCCATTGGCAGCAGGATCAGCCATCTCTGTATCGGCGTCACTAGTAACAATTTCCCCATTGACATCAGCTGATTTTCCATCGGGCTTTTTCTGTTCGATATCGTCATCCTCATCTTCGAGAAAGATCGATCCATTGGTCAAGAATCGTGTTTCCTTGTGTGCGCACATTTTATTCCAAGCTTTGACAGTTCGCACTTCGCGAGCTAATATTTTGTCGATCACGAAAGCATTTTCGTCTTCTGAGCCAGATTGTACCTCCACGACTGAACCATCGTCCGAAAACTCGCTTTCTGAATCCGAAGATTGCTTTGGCTTGGATGCTTTGCTGCTTTTAGATTTGTTCTTTACAGTACTGGCACGAGAATGCTTCTGCTTCGAATGAGTTTTCGGTCGATTACGCTGTCAGGTCATGTGAGGCAGGTGAGCTTTCCATTCGCCCACATAGCCACCAATACGTGGGCATACCTTTGTGGTAATTGGCTCGTAGTCGTCATCGTCAAAGAAGTCATTCAACTGCGCCACGGTCTTTCGTGCGCGTGAGCTTCGACGGTGGTTCGCGTCCTCTTCCGGCTCGTTTGGTGTCAAATTTCCCTCGTCCACCAAATCATCCTCATCGTCGTCGTCTACTTCCGAAGGTTCGTCTTCCTACATGGCGACATTATAATGGTCGTTCAATATCTTCCAGTCATCGCTGCCATTTCGCACAAGCAACCAGCAAACCTCTGCATCTGATTCGATCTTGAGCTTCCGTTTGCGTCCACCAGCGCTCAGAGTCTCAAGACTAGTGCTCTCTTCGTCGACCACCGTAGCGTACGAGATCGCTCTTCGAGTGCGCAACTTGGGTCGATCCTGCTCACGAGCACATACCAACAGATAACATCAGCATCCCACAACGCCCAGCAAGCGGATCGAGGCCAGTTGGCTTCATGTTGTGTCTCAGGCAGTGACATGCACTGAACTACAGGTGCGGTCTCTCTGCCAATGCAACGTGAGGAAAGGAAAGCGGTCGCACCTGCGCAACGGACTCTCTCGTCTGGTCCGAGTCCGTGTCGTCGATCTCGACCACGCTGCTCATTGGCGGTCTCTGCTCTGATTCCGTCTGATGATGCGGCTCACGCCGACTTCCGAATCTATGATCCAATGGGCAACAACGCGCTGCTCTTCCGGCTCCGCTTTCCGCGCGCTTTTGGTCGAGCAGGTATTTGGTGATCAGCGAACAGACCCACGGGTCGCCAATTATGTCAGAACCCACCCGTCAAACGATATCTTAGTGGGTTAGTGTCGAAACCCACCTACCCACCCGGAGGTTTTAACAATGAAAATCCACTATTGTAGTGCATAACAGTACAGTAATCGGCTGGATGCCTGCACGACTGTTGGCTGGGCTAAGTATAAAGCAGACTGTGTCCAGCTCTCTCTCTCTCTCGCTATACATGCTCATGCTGTCCATGAGAGCTGATTCCTTCCGCCGTCACTTGAGTGAAAATTTGGTTGACGAGTCCGCCTTGACAGCATAGAAAGTACGAACTCTGGCTGGCACCACAAGCAGCTGGTGGCTGCAGTGTGGCCCTACCCCTGCTAATCTAGCCGCAGTGATTAGGCACAGCACTTGGGCGTGAGCATGGCGCAGTACGCGACCAAGCGGCTGCCGGGGCCGGAGCAGGAGAACGACCTGGAGGACAACATGACCAGTGAGCAAGGCCAGCAGCACCGATCGTCTTTGCTGCGCGGCTACGACGATCGTAAGCGCTCGGGATCCAATCCAGAAGACGTCGAGTACTTTGTGGCGTGAGTGAGTCTGCGTCTTCTGGTCTGGACTGAGGGAGACTGACACGCTTTCCCCCTCTTGTCTCTCGCAGTGAAGACGGGTCTGTGGATTTTAAGCCTGTGGATGACAAGTCACGCTTGGAGGAATTGCGGCGGCTGCTGGAGAAGAGAGACGAAGTAATCAGTCAAAGGGCCTGCGTCGTGACGCTAAAGCTCACTCAATCTCTGGTGTAGGATGTGCGTCAAGCAGCTGAGTACGGCATCCAATTGCTGGCCGAGAACGAGAAGCTGGAGTTGCAGAACTCGTCGCAGAAGATCCAGTGGGAGACCGAAGTGGAGGAGCTCACAGTCGAGCGCGATGCATTCAAGCGACGCAATGATCACTATTTATTAGAGATCGTGAGTTGGAAGCGCAAGCTGGCACGCATGGAGGAGGACAAGTACGAACTCAGCCTCGAGTTCGAGCAGTTCGTCACGCATTGTGAATGCCACAACGGGCGCGCGGAGGAGCGCATGGAGACCATTCGGCAGCTGAACGACCAGGTCTCGGTGTTGAGAGCCTCGCTGTCTCTCGCTGAGTCTCACGAGCAGATGAACGCGCTTACGATCTCTTCTCTGCAGCAATGGAAGAAGGACGCTGAGTATCAGCAGCAGGAGGCAAAACACGTCGAGATTGTCAAGGACGACACCGACCAGTCTTATGTCGCCACCATCGAAGAGGAATGCTCGCGACTGCACGCGATGTTGACCAAGAAGAACGCCGAGATCGCAGCATTGACCGACAGCACGAAGGAGTTGGAAGACGCCATGAAGAAGCTGAAGAAGAAGCTGCAGATGACGCAGGACGAGCTCACAGAGAAGAAACTTGAGTGCAGTGAGCAGACAGAGTTAGTCCATTCGGCCGAGTCCAGATGCATGCGTCTTCAGCGAGAGCTGACGCTGATGGAGCACGTGTCGTATCTGTCGCTCGCAGTGATCGACAATGACACTGAAGAGGACGACGATGACGACGAGTCTGTGGTTGTGAGAGCGAAAAGAGAGACACCGATCGAGACTGACGCCAATGCGGTGGAGATGACTGTGGACGATTTCTGCGCGGGACAGAAGCCGCCTGCTCCTCAACTCAAGGAGATCCGAAGGAACTCTGTGTACACTCCGTTTCCCACGACAACAACCGCTGAGAATGGCGCTCAAGTCCCTGTGACGCCGTCGGTGCTCGAGACGCACAAGAAGCTGCATCATTACTTCCACTTGACAGCCTCGAGCATCATCCACGAGAACGATCTGCACGAGAAGTGTTTCAACTCATCGAGTAGGTTCACAATCGATACGTGGTATCGAGAGATCGTGGCCAGCGACGTGCCGTTTCTCGAGTGGCATGCGTGGCTGATCAACCGCATCGGTCAAGTGGCCGCCTCGGTCCAAAACGAAGAAGCGACGCCAAAGTCTGGTGCTCGCTCGTTCTTTATGAAGTCCAAGGCCCCACGAGACCGCCAAGGGAGCTCTGAGTCCTTTCAGTCTCCGGGCACGACACCAGGAGGAACCCCGAAACGATCGCCTGTGTCATTCTCCGTAGCGCGCGCGTTCTTTCGTCTACTGCGGAAGCAGTCGGCCCCAATAGCGGATATCGATGGAGATGAACGTTAGGGTGCCGTGTATTCTGTAGTAGCTGTGACCATATCTGTGTGTAGACCGTTTTGTAAAAGCGAGAGAAGTCAATCGGAATGAAGATGACTAGACTTATCTGTATGGGTTTTATAGGAAAAAAGTGCCTATGGTGGTAGACACGACTAGGCCTGCGCCCAGCACCGCAGCCAATCGAGCGACCGAGTCGGGGATGTTGCCGAGCTGCTCGTTTCGAAAGGATTCGCCCAGGTCTTTCACTTTGGACATGGTCACCACCAAGAGGAAGTTGCCAAAGTCGCCTCGAAGCATCCCCAAAACGATCAGAAGACCGTAGCTAGAGGCTAGAGACAAGAGGAACGCTTGGTAGCTGAGTTGGAAGCCCAGGCGTAGGGCCAGCGACGAGTCTTCATTTCCCATCCGGCGAGCGAACGGGACGTCATTGGCGCTCTGTGCGATCTGAACCCATAGAACCAAGTGAGCGACGGCCAAATACTAGCTTGTGCTGCTTGTTCTTACCATATACGCCCACGTCACGAGCATGACGAGGTACGAGTACCCGCAGACAGACCAGTTGAGCTTTCCCACGAGCAGATACGTTGCGCACAGCATCACGATCGGACCTGTGGCCAGAGCGAACACAAATTCATACAGCCCCACGACCGGAAGCGCCTTGGTCTGCGTGCAGTAGAAGAAGGCGACTGACACCCAGAGGCAGATCGTGATGGTGACACGAAGCTCCTTCTGCTCCAAGACATGAGCGAGACCGACGCACGCGACTGCCAGACCGTAGTAGAGATAGGACCAGCGTCTGACTTGGGTGTGCGACAACAGACTGCCGTTCATCCGTCCTAGTGAGAGATCAACTCTAACATGGAGATGGAGACTGAGCGCTGCTTACTTGATGGTGATGCGCGTTTCCTTGGAATCCGTCGCGCCATCTTTCAGCGGCGTGAACGATCGATGGAAGTTACTGAACACGGCGTTGAGATTCGCCAACATCTGCACCAAGACAGCCACGATCACCGCTAGAGGTACGTCCCAACGGAGCAGCGACAGCTCTGTCATACAGGCGATCGTCAGTCCATGAGCAATAGCCAGCGCTGGCTAAAGATGCGCAAAGATACCGTTTGCAGAGCACAGGAGGCTGATGGTGAGCAGCACAGGCAGCGCCGACGCAAAGAGCGAATGCGGGCGGATAGCGGAAATCTGTGAGCAGCAATGCATGTTGTTCACAGAGACTCTATTCACGGTCTGTTACGGCCGGACGCACCACACTCTTGGCGTACTGCATGCCTCCCACGCTTCTGCTGATCTGCAGGGTTCAGCAAACCAGTCTGATTTAGTGTGGTACACACCAACCACTCAGCCTGTGATGATGCGCACGCCGAGCGTTGTGACCTCGTGGATGTGCTTGGTGCCAGGCTGGCGGATGAACATCATGTTGGCCGGCACCTGCAGGCTCTGCGAGACCCACTGCACCACGGCCGAGTCGAAGTGGCCGCCGGGCACAGCCACAGTCACTAGGTCCACCTTGAGCTTCGGGTACATGGTGTCGAACATGCGCACCATGTCGTGCAGCTCCTGCAGCGTGGCCTGCAGCCGCTGGAAGCGCTCGTGATCGGCCTGCGTGACCATCTCGGACGCGTGCAGCGCCTCGTGCACGTGAACGACGCGCAGGTTCTGCGTCTGCTCATTGGTGCGCACGTACAGGATGGCCTTGTTGAGTAGCGACAGGTCGGGCGCCTTGCAAAAGAACACGATGGGCGGCAGGTGGATGCTCTGCAGCACGGCCATGATGGTGCGGCCACCGCAGGCACCGCCGGCAGTGGGCAGCGGCGTCTTCTGAGACGACCCACAGAGGCGGTGCATGAAGAACAGCAGGATGCGCAGGATGAAGACCCGCTCGAGCATGAGGAACATGACGGACGCGAACACGATGAAGTACAGCGCGAAGTAAGTGAAGATGGCCGGGTCACCTAGGATGTTGCCCAGCAGCCCCAGCAGCACCATCACCAGGCCGAAGACGCAGCTCCACCATGGCGCGTGCACGTCACGCGGCACCTCTTCGCGCTTGAGCTTGAGCAGCATGCAGCCAAAGGCGAACAGCGCCATCACGCCCAAAAAGGCGAACGTGAACACGCCCGCGAGAATGGTCGCGTCGGCCTTAAGCAGGATCACGAGGCTGGCCTGCAGGGCGAAGAACAGCAGGATGATGTAGTGGTTCGTGCCTCTGCAGGAGTTCGTGTGCGCTAGGAAGGCCGGCAGCACGCGGTCGCACGACAGACGGCGGACAAGCCCCGTGATGCCGACGTAGGACGTAAGCACGCCGCCCGAGAGCACGACGAAGGCGTCGAGCGAGACCCATTGCTCCAGCCAGGCGCCACACACGACGCGGCCCATGTGCGCCAGTACGATGTCCTTGTGGCTGTAGATCGAGTCCAGCGGCAGCACCGCGAGCGAGAGGAACGACAGCAGCACGTTGTAGAATGTAGCGAAGACCCACATGTTACGCAGCGTCTTGCGGAACACGCCGCGCTCCTGCTCCTCCACGAACTGGGCCGACGTCTCGAAGCCCGTGATGCCGAGCATGGCCGAGCTGTAGCCGAAGAAGATGGCTGTGAGCACGTTGCCGCGCACGACATCGCCCGCGACGTTGACGCTTGGGAAGTCGGTCTTCATGTTGTCCAGCAGGACGTGTGGGTGCTGAAAGGCGTACACGAGCGAGCAGACGCTCAGCAGTGTGAGCGTAATGACGTGCAGTACGAAGATCATCAGAGCCACAGTCGAGCTCTCTGCGATGCCGACGATCGAGAGGCACGCGAACGCCAGCAGCAGCGCGATGGTCCACCAGACCACGGGCAGCTCGATCTGCGTGTTCAGGTACTGGATGGCTGACGTGCCCGAGACGACGCCCGTGGCCAAGTACGAGATGATGCCGAGTGTGGCCGCCACAGCGGCCGTGCGCTTGGACGTCGTGTTCAGCAGCACGTTGTAGGACCCGCCGTTGAGTGGGATAGCCGTCACAGCCTCCTCGTAGATGTAGCGGAAGAGATAGAGCACCACGGCCACGAGCACCTGTGTGAGCGGCATAAGCTTGCCGGCCTTGGCCGCCACGATGCCCGAAGAGTAGAGCACGCTGGCCAGGATGTCGTTGCCGCAGATGCTGGTGGAGCGCCACTCAGACAGCTTGTGCTTGGGTGCGCTCATGTGGCCACGCACAAGACTCAATTCGTCGATCGGCACAGCGCGCTGCTCGGTCTCTCCGCGGGCCGGATACATCCAGGCCGTGAGCTCCGAATGCAGCGGCAGCGTCACGCTCTGGGTGTCGATCTTAAGTCTGAACTCGTCCTTATGCAAGCCATTCGAGCTGCTCGAAGCGCCGGAGGAAGAGCCCTCGGGCAGCAGCGTCGCCTTAAGCTCGTCCATGTTGCCCCCTGCTTCAATTGAACGCAGAAAAGCACGGATCCGTTACGGCACAGTGTAATCTAACGTTTTATTCACGTCGGTCAGGCGTATTTTGCAGATCACACAGGATGCCAATGGCGGCGCGTGCCTTGCGGACGCTGGGCCCAGGACGAGCGGTACGCTTTGTCCGAGCACTCAGCAACGCAAGCGAAGGACCGCTTAGCCCTCGATGGCGCATTGGTCGTCGTGGCCGCTGTTGTAGTGGCGAAAAACTTGGTCGAAGTATCACTGTCCGTGGCTTTGGCAGCCTTCCCGAGTCGATAGAAGATACGAAGCACGCGGCTGTGAGTCTGAATCAGTATGTTGACAGCAATAGCTCGTCTGCAGACGACGCCGCATTGTTGGCAGAGCTTCGCGAGGCCACATTTCAGACGTGGCCCAAGGCCGAGCAGTTGATTGACGAGCCACAGGGCAAGCTGCTGACGTTTCTGGTGCAGCTGGCGCAAGCCAACAAGGTGCTCGAGATCGGCTGCTTCACGGGCTACTCTGCGATCTGCCTGGCCAACGGGCTCGCGGCCACTGGATCTCTGCTGACGTGCGACGTCAACGAGGAGACCATGGCGTTTGCGAACACCTACTTCCGGCGCAGCTCTCGAAGCGCCCAGATCCAGAGCGCGTGTCGCGACGGCATGGAGCTGCTGGAAGATCTGGCGAGTCGCAACGAGAGGTTTGACGTGATCTTTGTGGATGCCAACAAGCGCCAGTATGTGGCCTACTACGAGACAATTGTGGCCAAGCGCCTGCTGCGGACCGACGGCTTGCTCATCTTCGACAACACGCTCTTCCGTGGCCGCGTGCTGGCTGTTGCCAACGGCCTGGCCAGCAAGAAGGAGCGCCTGGCCCACGGATTGGCTGCATTCAATGCGCACGTTGCGGCGGACCCGAGAACGAGTCAGACGCTGCTGCCGTTATGGGATGGCGTCACGCTGGTACGTCAGGCTTCATAGGTAGATACACTTTAGATCCAATGCATATCAGACTTACGTGTCGTTATGTCACACGCGTGATGACGCTGGAATGGGTGCACCTATCGATTATCGGCATTATGTCTCTGGCGTCCGTTGGCATGCGTGAGGTTTCCGGTGTGTGCCAGAGGGTCACAATGCTGACTCTTTCTCCGACCGTTCGTCCGTTTTCTTCTTTGATGGAATGCAATGCGTTGGAAGATCGCCAGCTGGATTCCCTCTATGGAAAAGAACTCGAGGAGAACAAGCTTTGGAGATAAATACGCGTCGTCCGCGTTGTTTTTTTCTAAAGAGTTAGTCAGACGCATAAGACGCAATGCCGCCGCTTTTGGTTTCATTCATTTCTCAACTAGCCTTTTTCGCAAGAAGTGGCTATTGGCAGCAGAGACCTCTTTGCTACTTCGCCCCCAGTCTTCACCATGTGCGGCCTTGTGCGGACGATCGTGTGCACTCTGGTGTTGCTGGGACTCACAGCCCACACGTCCACGGAGGCGGTCTGCTCCACTGCTCGCATCCGCAAGTCCTACGACTCTCTGACGGCGGCGGAGAAGTCGCTCTACATAAGCGCACTTCAGTTGGCTATGGACAAAGGCTACTACATCAAGTTCATTGAGATGCACACGGAGAAGATGTCGGAGATGCAGGCGCATCGCGTGTGCACGTTCTCCTACTGGCATCGCTACCTGCTGCTCGGGTTCGAGAATATGCTGCGCAGTCTCGGCACTGCATACGAGTGCATCACGGTGCCGTACTGGGACGAGATCCAGCACAACGCCAAGATGATGGCAGGTACTTGCTCTAGCATCCAAGGCTGCTCTCCGATCGTGGCTGATCTTGGTGGCTCGACTGTGGGTCCATCGGGTGGTATTACGATCAACGGCGTGTTTGTGAGTGCCTCGCGTTGCGTGAATCAAGCGCCCCTGAACCATTTCTGCCAGGCATCGAGCAAGATTGGCACCGCTTGCGCCAAGTGCGTTCCACGTGAAAATCTGCTGACCAAGCAATTTCCTGCTGCTGCCAGCTACTCATCCGTGTACACCCAGCTCTTCTCTCCAGTTGGCTTTGTGGCTTCCGTCCATGCCATTGAATACGGCATCCACAGTAAGTTCCATGCCTTGATTCAGATAGTAGAAACGTCAAACTCACCACTAATTGATGCAGATTCGGTTCACGCCACAATGATGGGCGCTATGGGATATCTCCAGTCGCCTTCGGATCCGCTTTTCTGGTCACATCATGTACGTATGACGGTTTAGCTCTCTGTGCGCTTTCAGACACTCATCACGTGTGCTTTTGACAGGCCAACGTCGATATGATTCAATCCATCTACTACAAGTGCCGTATCGGATTCGGCAAGCTCACTACGGCACAGATGCAGAACAACCCATACTCATTCGTAACCTGCCCGTACCGCGACGCCAGCGGCAATTTCACGGCGACTTCGACTGTGACAATGCGCTCTGGTGAAAACGGGGTGAATCCTGTCCAAGCCAGCTCAGCCAGCTCAGCACTGTATGCATTTTTCAAGGACATTCCGTCCACCTTCTCGACTCTTCCCGATATCACGATGTTGGGTACTGCTAACAAGTACTCGTACCAGGTCCAAGGTCTGATCGGCCAGCTTGCGACTAACTGCCAGAATGCGTCGTCCTCCGCTCGCCGCCTGGAGACAGAGGAAGCAACGACTCGTCCTGCCATGTGCGAGTCTGAGCTTGCAGATGATAAAAGCATGGATCCTTTCATTCTGAAGCCGACTGCACAAGACGATGTCGAGCCCACTACCAAGACCAACGACTGGATCGCTGAGGTGACAAAGCAATTGAACGTGGTGGACAACGCCACTGATGCCTCTTCGCAGCTGGAGAAGATGGTGTGCATGTTTTTCGACCAGTGCCGGGGCGGCGTGGAGGACTATCCCGAGGCATTTAAGCTGGCATTTGGTGTCACGGAGCCTCCAGCTTGCAAGGTCATCGTTGACCAGCTCAACAGCCCGAATGTGACAGACTGCGAGAAGATCAAGCTCCCGAACTGGAAGGACATCATAACTCAATACTTCCCCTGTAAGGTCTCGGACTACGCCGTTTAGTCTCTTCTTGGTCTGCATCGTTCGCTTTACATGTCGTAGTGCTAGCACTTTGGATCTGTAGCCATTTTGCCCAAACTCTATAAATCTCAACTTTTGTGATTTGTTTTATTCTCTATCCAGGCAAACATTCAAAATTCGAGGCTGGTTTCCAAATGAGGCGGGAAAGGGACAAAAGTATAAAACCACACCGGTGAAGTCACTTTGATTTTGTATACGTTCAGTCAGCACCACACTTATACTCAGTATACTATACATATTCCACGAGGTTTTTCATCATTAAAAACAGGTTCGTTTGGGTGGAGCCCCCGTCGCTTTCCACTCGCGTTTTGTTCTTCGGGAATAAAACACCCCTTTGAACACCAAAAGGAAGCCGCATCATGCCGCGTCCGGCCAGCGCTCTGTGGTCGCACTTTCGAAAGGATGCGGCCAACAAGCGCGCCATCTGCAAGTACTGTCAGCACAACATGTGCGGCCTGGTGACGCGCATGCGGTCGCATCTGGCGCGCAAGTGCCCTGACTGCCCGCCGCACGTCAAGTCCGAGATGTTCGAGGTCGATCTGAACCGCAAGATGGATCTGGCCATCGTGCCCTCAGGCGCCAACGCCGTCGCGTCGTCTCCGCATAGCGGCATGGGCGGCTCTACCAGCGGAATGACCGTGGGTCTTAAGAAGCAGCGCCGCGGTCGTCTGCAGTCCACGTCGTCTGTCATGGACGACAAGACTGATCTGGACAGCTACGTGGCCAAGGCCATTCTGGGCGCCGCACTGCCCGTGAGCACAGTGGAGAACCCGGCATTCGCCAAGATGATCAAGCGAATGAACCCGAACTACGACCTCCCCAGCGCGTTCACGCTTGCGACCACCGCTCTGGATCTGGAGTACACGGAAGTGCAGCTTAAGCTACGCGCAGAAGTGCTGGACGCCATGTCCGTGTGTCTGGGCGTGGAGAGTTGGTCAGCACTCATGAACCGCTCGATCATCAGCTGCATGATCAATACGCCCAATCCCGGTGTCTTCTCCTTTGAGAACACGGGCGAACTGCCGCACACGCCGCAGGTGCTGGTGGAGAAGATCGAGAACATCATGACCCAAGTGGGCACGGGCAAAGTGTCGGTAATCGTGATGGAGACGAGTGAGAACATGAAGCAGGCGTCACTGGTGCTAGAAGGCAAGTACCCGGAGATCACGTTCCTACCGAGTTGCTCGCACGCCATGAACGCCATGATGGTCGAGATGCTGTCGCTGCCGCCAATTGCCGACACCATCGATGTATGCAAGCAGATATCGCGGTTTTTCGCGCAGAACCACCTCGCAAGAGCTGCGTTTGCTCGCGTGTCGGAGCAAATGCAAGCGCTGGAGGCGTCCTATCCACTGGGAGAGCCTGCGGATTCCAGTCCCGTGGCGCTTCTGGAATGCATGTTCAGCATCGAACGCAATCGCCACTCGTTCGACATCTTGTTGGCTGAGAACGGGACGCTTGACAACCTGAATTCCCACGTAAAGGAGCAGATCATCAACCTGACGTTTTGGGAAGAGCTTGCGACCTACACGGCGCTGCTAGAGCCGTTCCTGGATATGCTAAAGACCTTTGAGTCGGATTACCCGCTGCTCTCGACCTTCTACCATCGGTTCACGCTGCTGTGGGGTCATCTGGAGAAGTACGGCAATCTCGCGACCAAGTTCCAACACATCATGTCTGAGCACTGGCAGTCCATCCGCCACCCAGCCATGTACACAGCGTACCTACTGGACCCTCGCTTCCCGCCCTCGAGCCTCTCGGCCGATGCCACGAACGAAGTGTTGTTGTACCTCAAGCGCGCCGTAGACAGCAACATCTACGCCACACTCGTGTCTGAGCTCACGCGCTTCACAGGCCGCGTGGGCATGTTCGGAGACGACGCGATCTGGGAATCGGCGCAGAAGTGCAGCCCGATCCACTGGTGGAAGGGCTTCATCGGCAGCTCGTGCCCCAATCTTCAGGCCGTGGCTTTGCGCACGCTGTGCTTCCCTGCGACGTCGGGCCTGCCCAAGAGCAAGCGCGACATGTTCGAGAAGATCCACGCCATGAACAGCAAGTACATGAACGAGGAGCAGGCCAGCAAGGCGGCGCTCGTGTATTTAAACACCAACTTATCCAACTCGGGTGTGGACGATGGCATGGCCAACGAGACGATCGTGTAAATTGGAGAAAGAAATAATCGGATCCAAAATGCATCTTTTTCTATTTCGTGTGTGTCTTTTTCTTCTTGGGGATACGTTGCCAGGTGGGGAGGAAAGCCGAGTGGCATAAAAAAACTAAACATATTCCCATTTACATACCACACCGTTGTCTCCCATTCGCTTGGGCCTCGCTTCGATTGCGATAGCGGCGGCTGGTGGAGCGAGGGTTGAGTATATGAAAATATGAAAGAAAAAGCATCCTCCGCGTCTCACCACCATCGTTCTCGTCCCTCGGCCGATTCATCGCCTTCACGTCTCGCGAGGCCAACTGGGGTCTCCTACTTGCTCTCCACCACACGCTTCGTAGTCGTGGTCGTAGTGGTCTTCTCTTTCGCGTCCGTCTTCTTGCCATTGGCGGGGGCAGCAGCCTTCACCGGCGCAGCAGGAGGCGCGGCGGGCTCCGACTTGACCACGTCAAGGAAGTTGCGGCCGCCCCACGCACCGGCCTTAGGCAGGGTCTCGTCCACAGCCGTCTCAGTCTTGGTGGTAGTCTTCTTGGCAGCCTTCTTGGGCTCCTCCTTGGCGGCCTTGGGAGTCTTGGCCTTAGCAGCAGGCTTCTTGGCCTCGACAACCGGGGCCGGAGCGGGAGTGCCGTGGATCAGAGCAGCACCGTAGCTCAGAATCTTGGGCTGGGCAGGTGCAGAGGACGGAGCAGCGACCTTCTTCTCGCCAGTCTTTTCCTCCACGGCAGCCGTCTGCTTGCGTTCTTCTCGTGCCTCCTTCGTGTAGTCCTCGCCGTACATCATGCTTTCGTAGTCGATTGAGCCCACAGAGTCACTTCGGATCGGACGGCCTTGACGCATGGCTTCGCGAGCCTGCTCAATACTATACGTACGCTGGTTGCGCAACAGGTCAGGGTGGGCAATGGACGTGAGAGCGGCAGGGTGGGCCTCAAAGTCCATTTTGCCTTCCTGCAGTTTGCAGTCGTCTTCGTCCATGTGCTTCACGATCTCCATGATGTCTTCGTGATGGTACTTGTGCTGGATCACAATGTTGCCGGCAGCGTCTTTTTCGGCGGTGGCCGGGAGCGGCGGAAAGTTGGCGGCGCTGAGAATGGGCTGACGCTCCGAAGCCGGGGAGGCAGCCTTCTTGCCGTTGGCAGACGCTGGCTGCTGCGGCGGCTGGGTCTGCTTGTTCGCACGCTTGTCTTTGCTCTTCTTGCCGTTTGGGCGCTGCTGCTGTTGCTGGTCGAAGCTGTTGCTCTTGGCACGACCTTCCTTTGGCTGCGTCTGCTGATGAGGGGCCGAAGCCGGTCCGTTGTTGGCACGGGCATTGCCCTGACGGTACTGCTGCTGGTAGCCAGTAGCGCCGGCGCCACGGCCTCCAGGACCACGCTGGGCATATCGGTTGTTCTCAGCACCGTTGAACTGGCGGGCGCTATTGTACTGGACGCCGTAGCTGTTCTGCACATCGTAGTAGCCACCCGAAGCGGCACCGTAGTAACCGCGGCCGCCGTACGGGGCAGACGCGCCGCTGGTGGCGACGACGCTCTCAGCAGTCTGGGTCGGGTAGAACGACTTGAGAATGTTCTCCGACTTGAGGCGCGCCTTGAGGGGCGCATTGTTAAACGTCTTGCTGCGCAGTGCCAGCAGCGTCTGCACGGCCTCCTCCTCCGAGTCCATGGTCACAAACCACGTGTCGCCGACGTCACTGCGGACGCTGGCCACCTTTCCGCAGCCTTCGAAGATGGCTTCGACCTGGGCCGGCTCTGTGGCCGACGGGATTTCACGCAGGATGATAGTGTTGCGCTCAGACTTGATGTTGGGCTTGATGGCGTCTTTGGTAGGGTTCAAAGAGCACACCTATGCATAAGACAAATAAGTGAGTTCGATTTGCTCTCGAAAGAGACAGCGAGTCGACATGCCGGAATGGGAATTCTGGACTGACGTCATATTCGCAATCGCCCCGGCATACGCGCTCCAGTCTGCTCCACGCCGGCGACGATTGCTCAGTGACGCCTAGGCAAGGGGTCCATTCCATCATTGCGCTGCCGTACTCCTGCTCGTGCTTTGGATGAGAGCGTACCGTCGAATCGTGAATGGCTTCAATGAGCAAAGCAGTGTCCTGGGTCAGCTGCTTGATCTTGGAGAAGTTGATGATCGTGTCAAGCGGAACATACCTATAAATCAAGCGCATATGTCATAACAATCCGTTAGCATATAGCTGTTAAATAATTAAGCAAACGCAATTGCAATGCGCAATGCCGCTTCATGGTTAGCAGACGTACATTTGCGAGTTCATCTGAGACATTAGGTAGGCATCGTTGGCAAGGTTGCCCTTAGAGAAGTAAAACTCCACCTGACTCTTAATCGCCTGCTTCAGCTCATCGCCCACTGAATACAAAAGCAGCTCGCATTAGCGTCTTTCATAAAAAAATCGCACTTGTCCCAAGAGGCGGCGGCGTTTGCCATGCTCGTGGCATAGCTACATAGCAGCTATGGCTGCGGCAGTTGCTGTGCCTGATTGGTCATTGCATGGCACTAACCTAGCTGAACCTGGGCGTTGCTGTTAGCACTCATAGCTGTTTGCTTGCAATCGCTCTTGGATGCAGACCTGCACGCCACTAAACTTCGGCGAGGTCGTCGGCTCCACTCAACCAACACCCCTCAACGTAATATATCGTAGTTTACGACGGTCCGTTGTTTTCGCTAAAAAATGAATGGAGCCGATGAAAGGCGTCCGTAAACCCGTCCACAGCTACGCGTGACCCGTCCGCTCCTCTCCACTGTATAAAAGGGCAATATTTGTCCAAATTTAGTGAGGGTGGACGGGTTGTGTCGGTGGTGACGCCGCAAAACCACCTGAATAAATGACCGATAAAACAAGGTGGAAATTTACTTTTAGTCTCAAAACACGGTCGGTACCCAATTTTAAACCCTTCAGAGCGCAGCAACAAGCTCCAGTACATGGCGGGCAAACGTGACCTGTTCGTCTGCAGGGATGACATGGAACTCAGGCACATGCACGAAAAGCGCCAAATGCTAAAGGTGCAACGCAAGTGAGGCATAGGTGTTAACACAAGGCCTGATAAGTACGCTAGTAAGCAAGCACCTACATCATCGTGGCCTTTGGCTGCCTGATTCTTGACCCACTTTAGCGAGTGGAAGTAGACAAAGTTGCAAATGTAGCGGCCTGGGTCGACGGAGATACCAACGCGAGAAGATCTCATCGTCCGCAGGGTGGCCAACATATCTTCCAGCGGCATGGCAGTGGTCAGACCTTGCTCGTGTTCACTGGCATCAATGATGTGGTCCTGTGCCACCCAGCCACGCTCATCCGGGATGCGGAAGTTGGCAAGATTGTAGCCGCAGCGTTCAAGAGCAAACTTGCTCGAGCCAGCGTTCACACCAAAGTGAACAAATGCGCAAGGGCGGTCTTGATCATGCTAAGAACACGGTGGCTGCGTTAGGATTCAGCAACGCTTCCTCATTAATACGCTCACTCACTTCCGCCAAAGTACGCAATGGAGCCAGATCTTCCAACGAGCCTGGAGTATACGTTCCACACAATCGCAGTCACTTAACGGGGGGAGAAGGGAGAGGTCGGGGAGGTGGAAAGAGCGAACCAACCTTCGGCGGAGACCTCAAGCACACGCGCTTCCGTCACGTTCTCATCGCTGGCCAACTGCTCCACGAGGAACGTCGTGGGGTTCTCTGTGATGTTGCCGAACTTGCCGAAGCCTGTCAGGTACACCGCGCGCCGTGACCTTGCCGGTTCTTGTGGCTGCGTCGTGTTCGTTTCGCTCATCGCTGACAGTCAAATACCGGTTACTGTACAGGCTTTCTTTGTGGCCAGTACTGTGTTGTCGGTCAAAATTGAAGCAACCTTAAGGCGTAATCTCCATGATGATGTCGATTGAGAAGCGGACGTTGTGGACAAAGTCTTGAGCTGATCACGTGAGATAACGCCACTGTCTAATTATGGCACGCGCCTTGCCTCATGCTGCCACTGAGAGGATAAAGTACTACCCGTCACAACCTTGTCAAGACTTTGTCCCCCCCTTTCGATCATGAGTCGAAACAATGAGCTGTTCAGTCCTACCGTGACTCTTCCTGCCCTTGAAGTGCGAGCAACGGGAACAAACTGTTTACCATAAAGCATATCTGATTCGGTATATTCATCGAGTGTAAGGTACAAGCTTGAGGATTGTTGAGTCTATAACTTATACAGTGTATACGCAAATGTCGGCGACGGTATTGCCTGCAGTATGAGATATCATATGACTATAGTCCGACACGAAGCGAGGAAGCCATCTTCTAATTATAGCACTTATAAAAATGTAGCGTTTGCCATCCCTCCCGTTGTAGCAATGCAATTAACTTCCTTGACGCTGCTAATTGCTGGCCATCGCCACAAGAGATATTGTCATGATGGCTCGAGAGGACACCAGATCCAATCTCACCTCTATTCCTCAACTCCATCGCATCAGATACCGGTCAGCGTTGTCGCAACGATCTCTCATCGCTGTGTGGTGGTTTGTGCTGCTCTACGAAGTGCTCAATGCGAGTGTTCTCTCAGCGTTGGCCTTCGTCTACTCCACTTCGAACGACCGCAACTCGCTGCTCTGGTTCTTGAAATTCACGTATTTGTATTCCGAGGCTCAGCATTTTCTAGAAATCGAGTGCCAACGTATCTCCTTGAGCGTAATTTTGCTTGCGTGTTTGTTCTGCTGGGAGGCGCTGACGATGGTCACGTACTCGATATGGCGGCGCAAATTCTGTTACGGTCTCGAAGAGTCGATACGCCGTTCATTGTCCGCCTCAGCCAAGCGACGGAAGAAACAGCTTTCGTGCTGGAAATGGCTGCTAATGACTCCAGTATTTATGTTCAGAAGTGCCACGAGCATATGGACTTCCTTCGGCGTTCGTGGCGAATACTACCAAGCAGGCAATCTCGTTCGGCGCGTAACTGAAGTGGTCATGGTCACTCTTCAGGCTGACTGATCAAGCAAAATGATCAGCAATCTCTACATCAACCAGAGCTATGGTGTGTTTCTTGCATTGACGTGCATTCTGCCATCTGTGTTCAGTCACGTCTACAGAGGCAGCCACGTGCTCGAGCGCTTAGTGAGCGTTACTTCGGATCTGACGCTAAACTTCCTTTGGGGCTCTGTGATCCCATTCTTTATGTTCCTGCCCTACATTCGGCTGTATATTCTATCACAAACGGCGGTTGATTTTGTTGCGCCGCCGAATGTGGAGCAAGAAGTGGAGCGAATTCTCATTCTCTCAAGATCCGCATTCATTATGACCATCTTCCCATTCGTATCCACACTACTGAGTCTGCGCAATATCAAAATCATGCTATGTGAAGTCAACATCGCCCGTACATGGGCTTCAGTGTCCCCAAGCACATGTGCCCCAAAATCAACGAGAAAAAATACTCTGCATGTGGTGGCCTACAAACTGAGAAGCTACTCATGGCTAAGTCGCTGGATGCATCGACTTCTCTTGTTGTATGGAAGTGGCATCTTGGCCATTTCGATCGCTGCGAGTGGTCTATTGCTGCATCGTCAAAACGATTTGTACACGTGCGATCATCGTGTCTACCCATGGATGACCTCAAAAGAAGCGTGTAGTGGGAGGACTATTGATTGCACACGCGCTGGCATTTCAGGTCGAAGCGGAGAAATAATGAGTGCATTGGACGATTTCGACCCGACATCATTGGCCAGTTTAATATTCGAACGATGCACCGATCTGCAGATTCCGCCTTCTATTCATCGATTCGCCAACCTCCGCAAGATGATGATTCGCAACTCGATTTTGTCGGAATGGAGTTCAGAAGCCGCCATTAGCCAGTCGTTTTTCAAAGTCATACGAGCTGTTCTGCTTACGGATGTCTTGATTACCAGTGAACCCTCAGGTCTCATCCACTCTCAGATTCCTACATCTCTTGAGTGGATTGCGATAAATACCACGGACATGAGTATCTGGATCGACGGTATCGGAAACAATTGGAACACGCTCAAGTACTTTTACTGCGATTCTTGCAATCTAACGCGCTTTCCCGACATTGTCCAAGATATGGCACAACTATTAGAGCTGTCAGCTTGCTACAACTCTATTCCTTCAATTGACGACGACCAGATCAAGCGTCTTACGCTCTTAGAGACTGTATGGCTGGACGGTTCTCCGATATCCCATCTTCCGGATGCTCTATGGCGAATGAGCAGCTCATTCTTCGAAATATATTTCCAGGATACTAAGATCGTGTCAGTGCCGTCATGGGTGAGTACTGACGCCAACGCTCAGTTCAGGATGTTTGGTCACGGCACTCCGTTGTGTACCAATACAACACAGGCCACCCTTGTGAGGGGCTTAGTGTGCGAACGTACTTTTTTCTAGTACAATTTCGGATACAGAAAGCGATGAGTTTGTGTGTTGAGATATTTCAATGCCTCCCAAAATTAGATTATGTCTGCTGATGCACTTCATGTCGCTCACTCCATACTTAGACGTCATTACTCTAGAGCCCACGACAAACGAAAAAGTGCGGCGAAGGGATCAGCACCTTTCACTACTGCTGTACTGCCACGTGAAGCCTGCCACTGGTGCAACGATGATCAAATCGGTTGCTGAGAGCGATGAAGGATCTGGGCTTAATCCGCTCATTGTACTGTCGCAGAGAGCTCTCGTGTGGCTTTGGTGCTTCATCTTCGTCTACGAAGTGGTCGCGGCGTCCGTGTTGGCAGGCTTTACGTACTTGTATTACACTGCAAACGACCGAGATTCTCTAGTCGGATTTTTGAAAGCCGGGTTCCTCTTTTCGCAAGCGCAGAACTTTCTCACCACCGTGAGCAAACCCGTGACCATATGCTTCTGTTGTCTCGGATGCATATTTGCTTACGAAGCAATAACGATGCTGATATACTCATTAGTACGGCGGCAATTCTGCTATGGATCGAGTGGGAAAGGCAGCTCACACAAGATGTCGGGAAACAAGCATTCGCTATTTTCCTCTGCTTTACTGCGTCCAATCAAATTGTTCTTCGATCTGTTCTCAATCTGGAAATCTTTCGGCATCCGTGGACAATATTTTGAAGCTGGCAATCTGGTTCGAGAAATTGTAGAGACTGTTCTGATCACGATCACCGCCTATTCATCCAGCCGCACTATCAGCAACGTCTACATCAACCAAGGCTACGGCGTTCTCATAGCGATGAACTGCTTCTTACCGGCTGTCTTAAGTCGTCTCTTTCGAGGAAGCAATTCAACTCTTGAGCGCCTTGTGTGCGTATTTGCTGACATGATTCTGGATTTGGTGTGGGGGACTGTGATTCCAATCATGATGTTGCTGCCGTATATACGATTGTATCGGCTCTCGAAGACCGTAACCTATGTCGCTCCTCCGAACGTGGAGCAGGAAGTCGAGCGAATTCTCGTGCTTTCGATGTCTTCGTTCATCCAGGCCATGTTCCCTTTCTTGTCGACATTAGCTAATTTGCGTGCTATCAAGCAGATGCTATCTGAGGTGAAACCCACTCGCGTACTATATAGTACGATACCGCTGTCTGTAAGGGTGTCTAGGGGTACGCTCGAGCCCTATTTAGGGGTAGAAAGAGCGGACGATGTCCGCTAGGGTACGGGAAGCGTGTTGTCCAGTGGTGAATTCCACAATCGGAAGGTGGCGATGAAGC
>JAADVW010000355.1:0-34225 GCA_023335875.1 Elongisporangium prolatum
AAGTGTCCCTTCGTCTTCGAGAGCAAAGTGGCCGCTGGCCTTTGCGATAGCTCACCCCCCAAGACCCGTGCCCAGAACGTAAGGCATGTTAAATGATCAAGGCGAGGTCGGTCGAGTTAGTTCTCCCACCTCATTTCAAGGCAAGGCGCGCTTGGTGACCGGATTCACCAGCGCAAGAGCTCTTTGTGAGCTTCAAGGCGTCCACGGAAGACAGATTCTTCGTCCGTGTGCGCTTGTGGGCTGGGGTTCACGACCCCAGCAAGGAAGACACCCCCGGTATCGACGAGTAGAAGTATCCTCGGTTGATCCACCCGCGATCCCCACCTCATCGGAGGCCAACGAAACCAGTGAAGGCGGCTTAGGTGCCGTCTACACGCCTGGTGACTCCACAGGTTCTTACTATTAAGAATTCTGATCGGACGTTTTACGACATCTGGAAGTCCTGCACCACTAAAGAGATTGGCTTCGCAGAGCCGTTTAAAATCCATGTCTTCAACAGGAGGATTGCGGCCAAACTTTGCTCCTACGCGGAGATTATGCTTATATGCACACGAAAATATTAGAATCAACATTGATCGAAATTATTTGGCCTACTTACACGCAATACGAAAATTTCAAATGAGCGAAGGCCCACATCGTAGGATCGAGTTCTGGATGCAAGCTTTTTAATGGATGGTCTAGTTGACTAGTTGATACAACTTTAGTTGTAACTCCACTTTCAACATAATGATTCGCAGTAATCGATAGATCACCTTTGTCAATTTGATCGATATTGCTTTCCAGCGAGCCCTTCCATTATCAAGCTTCCAAGAAACATGCTGAGAATCTACTGACTCCACGACTCGACGATTCCCAGCCTTCGTGACAGCTGAATTTGCTAATTCTCCATTTGCACTATACATCACAGATCTCAATTCCATTGCGAGTCTCTTCGCTATTTCTGTTTTTTTAATTTTCTCTGTAAATCTATGCGTGACGTGGAATGGATCTTGCCGTACTGAGACTTTCGCAGCAAACGCTCTCTCTATCATTTTACGACAATCATTTGCATTACCGCAGACTACAATAATTCGCATGTTGGATTATCTTCCTTGCTCAACAAAACACGCTTGTTTATCCAGTTTTGAAGCAAATTCAGTGTCTCATGATTATTTTCACTTTCAGTCATTCGCCACCCAACAACTCGGCCAATCTCATTTTGCACAAAAAAGTAGGTACTGACCAGTAAAAAAAAACATTGCTTGTCGGTAGCGAAAAGGCGAGCACAGCGCACGTTACGTCTAAAGAAATTCATTTGCTTAGTCAAATTCGTATCGAAATGCGGAGCTCACAAGCTCTATGGTCCCAGTGCAACGTTGTTACAGCCATTCTGTTCAATTTGGTGGTTGCACAGAGCGAGCTTCTTGGTCGTAGCGTTCATAAGCGCAATCTTCGAGGACTACGAACGCACATTTGAACTGCAGATATTTGCGCAGAAAAGAAAAAAGTAGAAACTGGATTTGGACACGCAGGTATTTAATATTGCAGTACGAGCACAGATTCACCAAAAAGAGCTGAGTGCTCAAGAGCACTAAATATGAAGAATTCCTTGCATTGCTACAACCATCCGATATCAAAAACAAACGGCAAGTATTTCGAGGTCTCTGTAATTTTGCGTCAACGACTTGCACTCAGATTTCCGCGCGTGATGAAGGAATTCTTGATCGAAGATGGGAAGCAATTGGGAAGCAGAAGCGTCGCAGAGCTCATGCAGATGATCCATGGATAGCATTGGTGATGAATCGTCTATCACACCCCATTCTCAGCTTTTGATCAGGCTGTGTGTGCCTGAGAAGCAAACAGCGTCGCCAGTTCTGATGTATACGCAGAGGCAAGTAGTACCATCCATGACAGAGTATCAGCAGAATCTGCATGCACAAACACATTCGATGATGCAGCTCACCGTTCTATTGTGCGAGAATCAGAGCCACTTACCTCGAGAGCGATCAGTACAGCAGGCAGAACGAAGTGACTCTATCTGATAATCTAGCTGAACAACCAATCCCCACGTCAGAGTTTTCTGTTGTGTGATCACTCGAATAGGGGTAGGTTAAAATATAGCCAATTATTACACGTTAAGAACGGCGGCTTGAGGCATCTTTTGAAAGGAACGCTACAAACGCTGACGGTTAATTGGGCACAAAGTGAATACAGTAGGGGGCGCGATAAAGGAACACCTGATCTGTATCGGTTTAAAGAGGGATTTAGCAAAGGCAGATATCACATAGACGTGGACATATACAAAGAACTGAGATACAAAACCTCTTCAAATATGATGATATCGTTTATAAAGAGGTATTAAAGGTAGACTGTTACTACTGTACGCAAATCGTAAATAGTTGAAAAGTAGTGGCGAATATTTCAAACCGCATAAAAAACGGTAACAAATCGGTAAAGTAATAAGCTCACCAAGTACTGTACTGTACTGCCGGGGCTGTACCTCTGTCGGATTTTAGTGGACATTGGGTGTCAATTTTGGCAGCGCTTCGCCTCGTATTTTTAGGAGGAAATCAGTCTCCTAAATCCCGAAATTTAGACAACAGTTTTTATAACACCACAAAAGAAACGCTCTCAGCGCCGGTGCTTGTTCCACCACATCAGAAGCCGACAATATCATATTGTAGCAAGATCTGCTTCTCTTCGGCCTGTCGCCGGTGCATGCGGTCGGGTAAGACAAGCAAGAGCTCCTAGAAATACTCCTGTGTCGCAGGAAAGTACTGCCGTGTGGCATGTGCGTAGTGATAACAAGTACGTACACGACCAGCAGAACTAGCAAGAGCTGCTCCAATTGGGTGTGCTCGACTGCATGCCATCTCGTGTTTCAAAGAGACCGGCAGATTTGTTTGTACTGTGGCACGAATACGAATTTGGTTGCAATGGCCAAAAAGCAGCCAATGATTTCACTGCATCTGAACGCATCGCTAACAAAGATCGATTTAGTCGGAGCAAACTACCCTGAGACTTCGTGTCAAAGCTCATTTGCGTCGTTTATACCAGTGGCCAGTGACGAGTGTACGAGGTGTACCCACGAAACATGTCAGTAACCAACTTATTAGCTGCACTTCATGCGGATAAAAGGGGTAGTATCATATGTCTTTCATAACGTAGTGGATGCTTCAATGGAGCTGAAATAATGCGATAGCATTCACATGAAATGAACCATACTTCGATGGCTCTTGTTCATTGTAAATTGAAGCTGACTTCTGCTTAAACTTTATCTGGGGGAGCAACTCGTACGTGTATTTTTGTGGTCTCTCTCTCGTATTTTACAGCACACCTAATTTGCGCAACTCTTGCTGCTTCTGCTGGTCGTGCGTACGCGTCTATATTCCGTATGCGCCACATAGCGCCACCAAGATTCACTCCCCACGCTCGCTCTGGGTACGGAGGCTCATGCGGCACCAGAAATGTCGTTCTCATGCCCTTACAACTTCCATGGCACTTGAGCATACAGACGAAACGCAGGCAAAAGCACGTCGTTCCAGCGTGCATCTGAGAATCACCAGACAAAGCCGACCTCCTCAAGCAACTCGCAATGCGTCGCATTCAGATCGATCTGCCCACCACGCGCTCGGCCAATCCAACTCCCAAGCTTGAAGCCTCGGCATTGTGCGGGCCAAAGCGCATCGTTGGCTGGGACTTCGAAGTCTCTCATGATTTGAACATGGCCGTGCAGCTTCTTGTACGCAATCATAGCTGGCACCACGATGTGACGCACCGTCATATCCACTCGGTGCTTGGCGTTCCACACAAATTGCAGGCGATCCAACTCCTCTCGACTGGCTGCGACTTGAGCAGCATAATATGCGCCATTACGGATGTTATGCACAGCGCAACCCAAACGAGAGCCCCATGCTTTCTCTGGCCAGGGCGCTTCTGATGGGACAACAAAATCTTTTCGCACGTTGCAGTGGTGATACAGCTGTGCAAACATTTGCAGCGCCGGTAGAATGATCTGGGTCCACATTTTCTCTGTAATACTGAATGAGAAGCCCAGTTTCTCCAGCTCCTGCTCTGACCTCTGGACTTGGATGGCGTTTTGTCCACTTCGAAGCATAGACACATGACCGCCCAGCTTGTATCTATGCAGTGCCGATGGCCATTTGACGCTGTTTTCGTGATCTTTATCAGGAATTACAAATCTTACCGGCACATCCGAATGTCCAAAAAGCTCAAGGAAGCGTCGCAGTCCAGGCATGAAGTACTGGTCCCACTTGGCATCATGTACTCTCCAGATAAATCCAAGCCCATCCAGCGCATGCACTAGCGCATGCACTTCGTCGTGAGGTAGCGTATCGCGGTGTTGGCGAAGATTAGCGACCTGCCTGCCCAATGGGTGTCCCCACGTAGGTCGCGGCCATCGCTCGTCTCCGTACTCCACGACAAAGTTTTGCGGCACAAACAAATGGCCCTCCAGCGCCTGAAACGTCTTGAGCGCCGGATAAAGCACCTCGTGTAGCATATACTGCCTCCATCGTGCCCAGGGAAAGCCCAGTTGCTGCAAATCGTTCAGCTGCTTGACCGACTGTTTCGGGTTGCCTCGGGCCACAGATCGGGCGAATCTGTGCACTTTGACACCCAGTGGCATGCCCTGGAGCTCCTTGGGCCATGAAGACGTCACTGATGATGCAGACGGCGTCGCAGGCGCTGACACAGAAACGCAAAACTTGTATGGGATGGCAAAGTGCTTCTCCTGCTCATAGAACGTGCGGATTCCCAGCACGAGCTGCTCATGATCTCTGGCACTCACACCTTTTGGTGGCGCTTTCTTGGAGCGACCGCTGGTTCTTGGCTTTTCACCGCTGGCTAGTGTCAAGGACACACGGAACCCCAGAGACTGGATGTGCTGCTGTTGACGCGGAGCTGCGCAGGACTGCGCTGCAGCCAAGAGAGACCGAGTCCTCTGTGCATTTTGGATGAACGCTATAATTCCTTCCCCTTGAAAGTGCTTTTGTTAAACTACCCAGTTTTGCCAAATCGCAATTGAAGGCACATTCGAACGACATGCCACGTCCAAAGGACATAAATTAACAGTAAATCGGCTCATTATCACGAGTTCCGATATTCCTTTCGACGGAATGCTTTCGGGAACGTTTTACAAACACAACATGTCGTACGAATGTGCCTCCAACAACAATCGGGGTCTTTTTCAATTCGACCCAATTTGGATCCTAAAACCCAATGACGAAACACCCACTAGGGGAACTTCAGTGCGCCACATCCACTCTCAGTTGAACATGGCCAAGAAGGAGAAATCGACGCCGACCGCCACCGCTGCGCCCACGGCCTCGCCCGTCGCCTCACGCGTGGCCGACGAGGATGACGACGACCATCACTCGCGCAGCAGCTACTCGGATGGGTCCAGCGCGACCTCGTCCCCCTCGCAGCGCAACGCGCATCAACAGCGGCCGCGTTTCGACTCCAAGGCCTCATGGGCAGATTCCACACGCTTCGACATGGGCCGCGCAGACTCGCGCACCTCCGACATCTCAGCTCGCGACTTGCGACTCACTAGTCTGTCCAGGTCGAACCGCCATCGATCCGACTCGAGAGCGTCCTCGCGCGCTTCCAAGTCGGGCCGAGCGCAGACACGCGGACGGAACTCGTCGTTTGTGTCCAACTTTGGCGTGACCAAGGCGCGGAAGGACAGCAATGCGCTCTCGACTATCACGGAGAATTGGAACCTCGCGGACGACCAGTTCGGAAGCCCGTTTTCGGACTTTAATGCGCAAGGTGGGTGGATGTTTATGAATGCCATGCAGACATGTCACAGTTCCATCATTTATCACGGACGCATTGTGATGCTGCTGCCTCAGATCAACCTATTCGAGAGCAGCTGCAGCGTGGATTGGACATCATCAATGACCACACGGTGCGTGCAGATCCTTCTCGTGTATTGGTAGGATGCGCATATGAGCTCCTAATGTTGTGGCAATGTAGACCAAGCTCAAGGAGATCGAGGATGCCATTACAGCGGCAATGTCAGAAGTGTGGGGATACTGGGTAAGTTTTAATACCGACTTGGTTTGGAAGATTAAAATTGTATTGATTGGAATGCTGGTGATTGGATACTAGGCCGATCCGATCCAACTGTATTTGCACCCAGCAGAGCGCGTGGATGTTCAAGATCTGATCAAAACAGACAATGAGCTGTTTAATAAGGTGCTGACGGTGTTTTCAGTGCTTTGTGATGAGATTTCAGAGTTGAAAGTGACCGTGGAAGACAACTTTTACCCAGCATTGATCATGTTTGGTCAAGCGATGCATGGCGAAGAAGGCGACGTGCAGGCGGGTGAGGATGAAGTTCACATCGGTCGGATGCTTCCGTTTTTTCAAGATATTTCCAATTTTGTGGATCGCTGCAACGCTATTACTATCAACATGGTTCACCAACTGGCAAGTTTGTACCAGAGTTTCCAGAAGTTGTGGAAATCCACGTTTAAATTGGTGCATTTACATCCAGTGTTTGATGCTCTGGCAAGTCTTTTGGAGGTAATGATCACGATTGATGCCATCGTGATTGACAACCCCAATATCGTTATGGCCTGGGATAAATACAAACGCATGATGCAGTATGTGCGCGCTGATCCTGCACGCTACAATATTACTGTTGATCGTGTCAAGCAGTTTGAGCGGCTGCTTGTCAGCATGGATCAAACCATCATGAGCGCGCAGGTCTTTCAAACATGCATTGAACAAGATTTTGAAGCGTTTTCATCGGGAGATTTGGGCGAAGAAGAGGAAGAAGATGATGACGATCAAAGTGGACGTGCAAGTAGTGATCGTGAATCGAGAATCGAAATCCGCACGAACCGTGTCTTCTTAGATGAATTTCTACATTGCATTAACGCGCGAATCAGTTTGGCAGAAGCTACGGTCAACACTTCAACCGAAACATTTGAGCGTAACCAACTTATTGGCACAGCTGGCTTGTATGTTCTCCACCGTCGCTTGCAGCCAGCGAACGTTGCTGCTGATCCAACATTGTACAAGCGTCTTTGGGAAATGCAGCTCAAGGCTCCGTGCGTAACCACATGTGGCAAGATTTTGTGGTACCTACCTGACTTCTTGATGAAATATGCGCCAATGAATTCAAAGAAGCTCCACCCGTCGGATATTGTGCAGTTCAGACGCGAATATTTGCATTCTTTGGATGAAGCATTCCCGCAAGATGTCGCAGCAGCCAAAATGGAGTTGAATGCTTGGCTTGTTCGCATGGAATCGTTTTTTCAGCCCACTACTCGTGGATTGGGTGATGCTTCGCGTACGCTAAGTGTGCGTGGAAACTTGATTCTGAAGGGCTTGATATTAGCTAAACGAGTTCAGACAATGATGCACACACTTGTCAACCTGCACCTGGCATTGGGCATTCCTATGCAAAAGCGTGTAGTTCGCCCGTTGTATACTTGCATCGAAATCTTGAAAGGGGTTGAATTTATGTTTGCTCGAAAAAATCCGATTTTAGCTGAATGCACAGCATTATTAATTCGCCAGGTTGCGCATTCCTTGTTCGCGTTCTTTCGACCCTTGAAGGCGAAACTCGAAGCTAGCAAGCGATTTGATGATACCAAGCTCGATATATTAGCGGCAGTTACGGTTCTCGAAGATATCTTGCACACAGGCGAGTCATTTTCTTATACTCGTATCACGATCTTGGATCTCGCAACCCAAATTGCACTGATTTCACCCGAAAATGGTGCCGCCGCCAGTGTTGCAGCTGGCAGTGACGGAGGAAATGAGTCTTTTGCATATGGACTGAAAAACGCCGAAGAGCCTGTAAAATTGATTTGGAAGTTGCATCTTTTAAGCGATTTCCAGCGCAAGATCCGAAATGCTTGTGACTGCTCCTTCTTTTACTGGAGCCGCGAGTTGCTTCACCCATTCTTGCAAGACTTGTACGGCCAGCCGGAACAAGCCAATCGCATTCAGTACATTGTTGGTGGGTTTCTTGACGCCATCAAGTTGCTTCGTGGTGCGCAGCATGAAGCAGACAGCGAACCGTATGTGAAATCGTATGCTGGGTTTATTGATTCCGTGATTGAAGAAGAGATCGTCGAAAATTTATGCAAAGACGTCGAAAATGACCTTCGATTGCACATTCATTCCGTGCATTTGGACCATTTGGATGCGCCAAACCCGAAAAGTGAAGACTTCAAGGTACTTCATTACTACTTGGACTTGCGCCCCATCCGCACTCATGGCAAGACTGTCGACCTGAGACAGCGTGTGGCCCACTACCTTGAAAGTACGTTTTACAATTTGACTACCGTAGCGCTGCACGATTGGAAAACGTATGGCGAGATGCGAAACCTCGCGAATGACAAGTACGGATTGAGTTTGGCGGATAATCATTTGCCGATGGGATCACTTGACCAAGGTCTGGATATCCTGCAAATTATGCGCAACATCCAGATTTTCGTGGCTCGATACAATTACAACTTGAACCAGCAATTCTTTTTGGAGCGGCGAAGTGATAAGGGATCGCGACACCTGAACTCGATCAATATTCATTCTATTGCTAGTTCAATCCGTACTCATGGCATGGGTATCATGAACACGACTGTGAACTTTACGTACCAGTTTTTGACGAAAAAATTTGACATCTTCTCACAGTTCCTCTTCGATGAATACATCAAGAGTTACCTTCAACGCGAAAAGCGTTGGTACAAGAAGCACCGTGATGACAAGAATGTAGATAACAAGTACCCGTACGACCGAGCCTTCCAGTTCAATAAAGATATTCGCAAGCTTGGTGTCTCTGATTCTGGAAAAACATTCTTGGATCAGTTCCGATTATTGATCACGGAAATCGGCAATGCGCTTGGGTATGTGCGTATGGTTCGATCTGCTGGCATGAATTACTGCAGTAATGCAATCAAGTTCGTGCCAGATCTTAACCACACGCATTTCAAGTTCGAAGCCCATGCTGGTGAAGGTGTACAACAAGAGGTTGATGAAGACACTGGTGAAGTTGTCACGCCGTCTGTTACTGGTGCAAATCTGTCTATAGAGACGGTAGTGGCTGCTAAAAATTTGGATTCCGTGATTTCGACGCTGGCCAAGAATTTCTCGGAGAACAATGACTACTTTAAAGTGCTGGTCAAGGTCTTTCAGGATGTGACGGCCAGCGATGAGCAAAAGCATTTGGTCAACTTCTACCACATTGTTCCGGCGTTGACTATCAACTTTGTGGAAACGACTGTACAAGCGAAGGACCTGATGTACAAGAACACGCGTCGACGTGAGTCGTATTTTTCGGATGATGGTTTTGCCATCGGAGTCGCGTACATTCTCGCGATTCTTGATCAAGGAGATGTAAGAATTGTATTGTGCGTTGGTTTTGCGTTTTTACTAATCTATTTGTAGGCGTTCGACTCGCTCCACTGGTTCGAAGAGGTTTCGCGCAAGTATAAAATCGAAGAAGACGCGTACAATGTACGTCCACGGAGTTTGCAAAGACTCGCACTGGGCAGTTCACTAATGCTTCTTACTATCGGCGACTGATCTTATAGGAAAAACAAGCAGAGCGAGATGAGCGCAAAAAGCAGCAGGCGATGCGCAAGCAGCAGGAGACCACGGCCGAGCTGATTGATGACGAGGAAGAAGTGCATACGCTACAGCTGACGGCCAAGCGCATTGAATTGAACCGCCGTGAGTTTGACCTGCTCGATTGGTCTCTCAATGGCGCGCGCATTTTTTTCAAGGACTAGGCTCAGCAAAGAGACGATACGAAACGAGTCGATGCATTTGCATGTTCATAAATGAATTGCATAGATGAACAATGGTTAATTACATATAATCCTCAATGGCGAGCGCCTTGTTCTGGTGTCTTGTTGCAGGTAGTAGTAACAACCTCTTTATCTGGCTTGCACTCTCACTGCCGCTTCTTCTTGGTCGCCCGCGCACTGTCCTGAATGCATCGCATGAGCCAGTAGAGCTGTCCAAACACAGCGTAAGTACGTTTTCTAACGCTGTGAGATGAGCGCGAAATCACGCACCACCACAAGCGCATGCACAGCCACAAGCGCCACCACGAACGCCGTGAGCCCCGATCCGATCCCCGGCCCCAAGAGACCCCCTTCTGTTGCTGCTTCTGTCATATCTTGAGTCAAGAGTGTCTTGAAAGTGAGAAGGAGGGGGTACAATTTCAATTTCGATTGCTTATTGGCTGAAAGAGTCGCTTTTGGACCAATCCGAGTGCTGCATGCGCGCCATGATCATCTTCTCCATGGCCGAGGTGTCGAACTTGGGCCGTGAGGGCTGGCCGAGGCGGTTTTGCTGCCAGAGCATGACGCCCACAGCGCAGACCAGCATGATGGGCACGCGCATCCAGCCCAGATCCAATCCTGCGCTAGGCGCCGGCAGCTTGGATTTGTACACATCTACACGCAGGCGACTGGAGCCCGACTCGTCAGTCTCCTGCACGTGCAGCACGAGCGCGACTGTATGCAGACCAATGTCCCGCACGACCGACACTTTCGCGTATTGAGTGCTCACATGATCGGATGGCGATGGAAGCAGCATACGCTCGGCTATGCGCACTGGCTGTGCGTTCGGTGACGTCTGGTAAAGCACGACGTTGGTGTCCGTGGCCAGCAGCAGGTAGCCAGGTATGGCTTTGACTATTGTTGTCTGGGCCATCGCATCAGAATGCGAGTAACTCGCTCTTGGGATCTGCAAATGAGGCATCAGCTGGGCCGTGATGACGCATGAAGCAGTCGCGGTCTCTTCCTCGAAGATCGAAAGCGTGTCGTTCTGCTGCTGCTTGCGGCGGCGACTGAATCGCTCCAAGTGGTGGATCTGGAACGCGAGTGCGCAGCCTTTGCTGGTGCCCGCATACAGAACCCCATGACGCGATGGGTCCTTGGTCACACTCGTTATGCGGTCCATAGAGCCTTCGCAACGCAAGGGAAGCAGTCGCTGGTCCAGCACGTCCACAAAGATTATGCGGTTCTCGACCGCGATGGCCAAAATGCCCATGGAAATCACGTGCAGTTGCGTAGCTGGAGCCTCCAATACCTCCGGTAGAGTGGCGATGTGGGATCCGTTCTTGCCGTGGTAGAACGAGAGCGAGCCCTGAAGATCACTCGTTACCACGAACAACCGATGATGGAAATCTACGACCGCGATCTTGTCCGGCCGCTGTCTGACACCGTTTCGTCTGGTCGTCTGCTGCGCTGAGCGAGTGAAAAGCGTCTCGAACTCAAAGTGCAAGTGGTTTCCAGCTGCGGGAGCGCTGCGTCTGGATTTCGTGTCCTCAAGCAGCAAATTGGCGATGGGCGTGATCCCATCGCCGTCCTTGTTCTCGCTCTCAAAGCCGTTCTTTGAACTGGGCGCCTTGAGGAAGCATTGGTGCCGGTCGTACCCGCTCCCTCGTCGGTAGTCGCCCGACACGAGGCGTCTGTTGTGCATTACTCGCAGTTTGCTGAGCGCCATCCGTCCGGAGCTTGAGAGCGTCGCGAAATACGTCGTGAGGTCGGAGGTCCAGTAGAAGTCCGTGACCGGCCCCATGGCGTTCAGCATGTGCTGCCAGAGCACTTCTTGTGTCGTTGGGTGGATGAACGTGAGCAGTGCGGGCTCAGCGTTGCTGCCACTACGTTGCTTCCCAGTCTCGATCGCGAGCACAAATTCCAGCAATGGCGTGTGGCTGCCGACAGCACCAGGGAACATCCCTCGGCGGTGGCTTTGCGCTTGACCTCGCTTGGCGGCAGCCTGGTTGTTGGCTCTCAGAGAAACCAGCTCAAGGCGTAGAGCTGATGAGGGTGCGTGCCATGACCCCAACAGCGTGAAGCAGTCGTCCAGAGTGGTCTTGGCATCGTTGAAAGAGTCTCGCACCACCTTCTTGATCTGCGCAGTGGCTGACATGCGATGTGAATAGCTATCATGCACATCTCGGTCTAGGTTGAGTTCGCATCGCTGAGCCGCTGTCTGCAGACTCAGCATCTGCGTCAGAACACTCGCTTTGCGTCTCTGCAGCGCCAGCGTCTGCTCAGCGGCCTCAATCTCCGTGTCTAGCAGTCTCAGTAGCGCAGCCGAACGTGCATTCTCCGCATCAACTGAAGCTGCTTGGGTCTGTCTTATTGCACAGCTACATAGAAGCCAAAGCAGCAACAGTAGCATGAGCCCATGGCGCGCGCCGTTTGGTCTTGAAGCCGCCATCGGAGAAACATGAACAGACACAAGACAGGCCCAAGAGCCGCCTGAGCAGCTTCACGTGGCCCACACTATTGAGCTGCAGCGCATCACCGTTCCTGATTGGACGGAAGGGGAGGGGTTGAAGTTGGCTGGTCCAGACACGAAAGACGGCATTCAGCTATTTGATCCGGAGCAGCAAGACGATGCAGGGAGCGATCATGCGACGAGTGCGAACGCAGCTCATGGAGCAGATGCGGACCCACCGCCACCAGATGCAGCAGCTGCAGGGCATCCGCGCCTTCAGCTCTGAGTTTGGCCCGCTCACGATGCTGTCGGAAGAGGAAACCATGTTCAAGGACACTGGTAAGTCTCGCGCTTGAGAAAGCTTGATAACTGATAAAAGATTGCTGGGTGGTTTGCTAGTGGCGCGTTTTGCGGCTGATGTGGTGGCACCGCGAGTGCAGAGCATGGATAAGGCCGGCGAAATGGACCATGAGATCACGAAGGGGCTGTTTGAGAACGGGGTGCTTGCGATCTTTTGTACAGTTGCTGCTGCTAGATGCTCACAATGCGGTTTCCCAGTTGCTGTCTGTGGAGATCCCTGCAGAGTACGGAGGCAGTGAGGCGTCGTTCATGTGTCTGGCGCTCACGATCGAGGAGCTGTCGAAAGTGGATCCTGTCGTGGGACTCTTGTGCGACCTGCAGAACACTGTTGTGAACAACGTCTTTGTGGTGCGTGACATGCTTCTGGTCTGCCATGCTCGCGTAAGCTAATTACGCTAGCTGCATATTTGTAGCTGCACGGCAATGACGAGCAAAAGGAGACGTATTTGCCTCGTCTCGCGAGTGATATGGTACGATCTAAAGGCGATCTCAGGCGACCAGATAGACCATGCTCATCGTGGTTTGCATTGTGCAGATTGGCAGCTTTTGTCTGACCGAAGCTGGATCTGGCAGCGATGCATTCGCGCTCAAGACGCGCGCTGACGTCTCGTCGGATGGCAGCTACTACACGCTCAACGGCCAAAAGATGTGGATCTCCAACGCCGAGTACGCTGGCGTCTACCTCGTATTTGCAAATGTGGACCCATCAAAAGGATACAAGGGCATTACGTGTTTCATTGTGGACCGCGATGCCGAGGGGCTGGAGATTGGCAAGCCCGAAGACAAGCTCGGAATCCGCGCGTCGTCAACCTGTCCAGTGACGCTGACGGACGTCAAGGTGAAGAAGGACCGCATCTTGGGCGAGGTTGGCAAAGGCTATAAGATCGCTATTAGCACGCTGAACGAAGGCCGGATCGGCATTGCCTCGCAGATGCTGGGCCTGGCGCAGGGTGTGTACGACCAGACCATCCCGTATCTGTTTGACCGATACCAATTTGGGCAACCGATTGGCGAGTTCCAGGCCATGCAGCACCAGTACGCTGAGGCCGCGCTTGCCATCGAGAGCACGCGACTGCTGGTGTATAACGCTGCTCGCCTCAAGGACGCCGGTCAACCGTTCGTCAAACAGGCGGCCATGGCCAAGCTTCAAGCCTCGCGTGTCGCGGAGCGCACAGCTTCAAAGTGCATCGAGATGCTGGGTGGCATCGGCTTCACCAAGTATCTGCTGGCCGAGAAGTTCTTCCGCGACTCGAAGATCGGCTCGATCTACGAAGGTACAAGCAACATGCAGCTCACGACCATTGCCAAGCTGGTCAAGGAGGAGTACAAGAAGTAAACGCGTAATTCATGGAATGCGGAGCGCCTATGCAGGCATTCCCACACCATCGTGTGGCTCTGTCGCTCTTTGTGACACGCGTCCAGTCACCTGTGCTGCGTTCTCAGATTCAACCATGGTGCCTAACTTCAAGTAGCCGTGCCACACTAAATTAGTCCCCATACTGACTTCTAGATTACGCCGCACATCCCCAATGCGCGCATTTCCCTTTTTTCGGCCTAGTTGAAGCAAGCGACTCAAGGACCCCATGGCGTACATGGGCATGGAGGATGGGCCCAGTCAGCCCATGATGCCGGACGTGGAGTTCGGCAGCGGCGACATGTCGCCTCCCTCGGGCATCACACAGGCCTACGCGCGCAAGATCGACTTGCAGACGCCGTTTGTGGCGGTCTCGGCGCTGGGAGCGCTGTTGCTGCTGTTCATGGGCGACTTCCGACCGATTGTGCTGGTGTTCACGATCTGTGGCTATGGTGTGATCTTCTCTGTGTACTTGTCGAACTGGGTGCTCAGTAAGGACGACGGTACGCCTGAGATGCGCGAGGTCTCGACCCCAATCCGAGAGGGGGCCGAAGGGTTTCTCCGCATCCAGTACACGGCCATCGCGCGCATCGCCGTGGGCATCGCTGGTCTCATCTTTTTCAGCTACGCGCTGCGTCCAACGAGTCTCGTGGCGTCTGGAGTCGAGAAGCTCGGCAATATCACGCTGGGCATCCTCGGCTCGCTGTCGTTCCTGATCGGCGCCGTGTGCTCTGCCGCTGCTGGGTACATCAGCATGTGGGTCTCGGCGCAATCCAACATCCGCGTAGCTAGTGCTGCGCGTCGATCATATGGCGAAGCGTTGCTCATCTGCTTCCGTGGCGGCGCATTCTCTGCTGTGCTCGATATCACGCTGTGCGTCGCAGGCGTTAGTACGTTGTATGTGTGGCTCTATGTAATGTTCGCGTCCACGTTGGACGCTACCGAGATCCCGTTGGTCATGGTCGGCTACGGCTTTGGCGCATCGTTTGTAGCGCTATTCATGCAGCTTGGTGGCGGCATTTACACCAAGGCAGCTGACGTTGGAGCCGATCTCGTGGGCAAAGTGGAAGCCGGCATCCCGGAAGACGACCCGCGCAATCCGGCTGTGATCGCTGATCTTGTTGGCGATATGGTGGGCGACTGCGTCGGTAGCAGTGCTGACGTCTTCGAAAGTGTGGCTGCTGAGATCATCGGCGCCATGATTTTGGGCGGAACTCTGGCCAAGGAAACGCAACTGGAGTACCCACTGGCGTTTGTGTTTTTCCCAGTCGTCGTGCATGCATTCGATATCCTTGTGAGCAGCATTGGCATTTTGGCTGTCACTGCACCGAGCGAAGTGGAGTCCTCGCGTGCGAGCCATAATCCGATGGCAACCATGCAGAGAGGCTATAACATTTCTTTGGGCCTAGCATTGACTGCCTTTTTCTTCACCACGCGATGGCTTTTGTACAGCGAGCGCCACCCAGAGGCGTGGTTCCATTTCTTCCTGTGCGGTGTTGTTGGCATGCTCACGGCCTACGTCTTTGTCAAGTCGACGCAGTACTACACAGACTACGCATATTACCCAGTGCGCAGTATCGCCAAGGCCAGTACGACAGGCCACGGTACGAACATTATCACTGGCGTCGCAGTTGGTATGAAATCGACCGTTGTACCGACGATCATGGTGAGCATTGCAGTGATTTCTGCTTACCATCTTGGCGCAAGCTCTGGAATCGGAGGACCATCCAACCGTCATGCTGGGCTCTTCGGTACGGCTGTGGCGACTATGGGGATGCTCTCGTCTGCTGTATTTGTGCTCGCGATGAATAATTACGGCCCTGTTGCAGACAACGCTGGCGGTATCGCTGAAATGAGTCGCCAACCCGAGTATGTTCGAGATGCTACAGACAAACTTGACGCTGCCGGCAACGTGACGAAGGCAATCACGAAAGGATATTCCATTGGTTCTGCTGCTCTGGCGTGCTTCGTGCTGTTCGGTGCCTTCATGGACGAGTTTTCGGAATTTGCAGGGCGTGAGTTTAAGACGGTGGATATTGCTACGGTTGAAGTCTTGGTCGGCGGTCTTTTGGGTACCATGATGGTGTTCTTTTTTACGGGACTTGCAGTTGCTGCTGTTGGTGACACGGCTGGTGAAGTCGTGAATGAAGTGCGTCGACAGTTTGAGATGTACCCAGGAATCATGGAATACAAGGAGAAGCCGGACTATCGCACCTGCGTAGCATTAGTGACGAAGGCTGCACTCAAGCAAATGCGTTTCCCAGGTCTCTTGGCCGTCTTGCTGCCGGTGTCGATTGGATTAATTTTCCGAGTGGTAAGTCGATGTAACGTCTCCACTGTGTATGACTGTGCGGTCTAATGGCGCGTTTATTTGATGTAGATTGGAGAGTACCAAGGCAAGCCTCTTCTTGGAGCAGAAGTGCTTGCGGGATATTTGATGTTTGGCACTGTCACGGGTATCATGATGGCGCTATTTCTGGATAACGTTGGCGGTGCGTGGGATAACGCGAAAAAATACGTGGAGCTGGGCAATTACGGTGGTAAAGGAAGTGAGGCGCACAAAGCCGCTGTCACGGGCGACACTGTGGGAGATCCGTTCAAGGATACTGCCGGCCCTGCGCTCCATGTTGTGATTAAGCTGCTGTCCACGACCGTGCTTGTGTTTGGCCCACTCTTTGTCTCGCGTGTGGATGATAACTAACAAGATAAGCAGCAAGCGTGGAACTAGTTGTGTCTGTCGGCATTTTGGCAGCAGTGGATTGCATGGAGCTCTGCGATTGTAGAGCAAGAACAAAAAACGAATAAAAGCGTTGGTATTGTTAAGGTTTGTCACTCGTTTGAATAGATAGAGATCGGGAACTGTGGGTTGTGCAGAGTCGAGAGCGATTGCTCGCTGAGAACGGCGTCGTTGGTCCAAACACTGGGAGATGGATCAGGAGGAATGCGTGCAGTGAGGTCTGTAAGGTATTTCTTGGCCAATAGAGTCGACAAGGTACGGATCGCTAGCTGTTGCTGCTGCTGGGGACTACGAGGGAGCCTTAGCGCCCGAATGACGTAGTGCTTCCCCGTAAAGAGATGCACGCAGAAGAACAACGCTAAGTAAAACCTGTGAGGAGCTGAAGTGATCAGAGCAGGTTCGAGTTCCATCACGCAGTTCATGTACACCATTTGCTCACTGCGAGTCGCCTAGTAGAGGGATAGCACGCCGCAGCGCAGCGCTTAGCTGTTGAAATGCACTCACGAGACAAAACGATCCATCACGTACTCGAATGAGTTGCAGATCGTAATCCACAAGGTTGAAAGCGCGGAGAGCGACGTACGAGTCCAGAAAGCTGCGCAAGAACCGCTCCACATCGAAAAGCTGCTGCGCTACGCACTCGACAGCTACGGTCGAGCTTGACTCTGATCCAGATCGCGACTTATGCTGAAACTCCACGGGGAACTCGGGCGTGTAATACCATGGACCTATCCACAAGGCCAGCGCACGCATTAGCACAACGGCACAATGTTTCATATCGCCATACAAAGCAGCTCACTCTGCGCAAACGCGACTCGAGACGGTCTTTGAGCGTCAGTATAGGCTTCTCGTGATGGCAGATGGAACGCGATTCGGAAGAGTAGGATCGTGACTGTGGCTCCCATGTGAACGAGCAACGGATAGATCGACTCTCTGGCGACCGCGACACTCGGCAGAAGTTGCCATGGACGCAGGCATTGGCAGTACCGAGCTACGCTGAATGAAAAGCTGAGGTAGTCGGATCCGCCAGTAGCAGCTACAGCCGACGGCGCCACAGTCACAAAGTGCTCGCTGGTGTCTGAGTCCGACGTGAGTGCTGTGTGACGATCTGTCGCGATCGCTAGTATCAATGCATGGTCTACAGACTGCCAGACCTGGAGCAGCGAGTCTTTTGATCAGCACAAAGTCAATCAGCGCATAATCGGAATGCAGAAGCGATCGCTTGGAGTACCTTGGGGAAGCACGTCATTGTGCGATGCGCCCACGACCAGTGAATAGGTCGACTGCTGCTGCTGCTGCTTGATACCTGCATTAAGCACATCCACTCGCTTCCACTGGATCTGGAAGAGCGAGTTCCACCACGAGTAGTACACTGGCGTTCGGTCGTCAGAGTCCATCGAAGCAGCTGAACAGGGAGATGCCAACGTACGCAGGAAATGGCCGTCGCTGGAGAAGCCCAGCAGAACAGCACAGTCCTCTGGGTCCAGCGCCTGCTGTAGGCCTATACGCACACGAGGTAGCTGTGTGGGAAGCCGCCTCAGGCCCAGCGCTTCTCTTGCAGCCAGCGCCCAGCAGACGTTGCGGATCTCCAACTTCCCGCGTAAGCAAGTGTACCATTGGAATGGGTACGCAGGAAAGGCTAAGCATTTCATTGGTTGATATAGCTAAATGAACGAATAACAACCAATCAATGGTAGCTGATACGCAAAACGTTTATTGACAGTGTTTTTGCTGCATGGCTACAAAAGACTCTACTGGTAAAGCGGAGCCAGCGGCAGGCGTTCGTGGTCGTCGATGGCCATGTGACCGCGACGGCGGTGACGAATGGACGCGAACTGGAAGAGCACAAAGCCAGCGGCCACTACGCCCAGCATCACACGCGTAGCGCTGAAGGCGGCGGCCGGCGTGGGTTCAGTCTCGGCGTTCAGCGCTGTCGCCACAAGCGTCTGCTCATCGTCCTTGTCATTTTTATCATCGTCCTTGGCACGAACTTCGGCCTCATACGGATCCTCTGGGTACGTGAACGTTGCACACTCCTCTTCTCCGTAGACGAAGCACTCGAACAGATTCAGTCCATGCAACGGACGCACAGCCGGCACCATGTGGCCCGCCCCCTTGATGGTCTTGAAGGTCAGGCCATCGTAGCCCTGCTCGTAGCCGGCGATCTGGTCGTCCGGACCGATCCAGGCCTTCCAGGGACTCACCTCCGTCAGGTTCAGGCCTTCCTCTGTGATCCAGCGCTCCGTACCGATGAAGTTCACGACCGAGTCAGCGTCCCCACTGTAGATGAGGATCTTGTATCCACGGCCGAGAATGTTGGCGTACTTGGGCAGCGACGACAGGCTCTTGGTGAAATGCTGTGAGATGAACCGCTTGCAGTCCTCCCACAGGAACGGCGCGCCGTCCACATGCAGCGCTTGCTGGACCTCAGGCTGGTTCAGGTACCAGTCCGTGAAAGTGTCAGCGCAGGGGCCGATCGTGCCGCGATGCGTCACAGCCGTAGGCTGTTTCTTGTGCTTGTTGCTCGGGTGGTGTGCCGTCAAGGCAGCGCCCTGGCCGTTATTGATCAGACACTGGTCTCCGTAGATGTAGTAGTGGTTGAACTTGGCCGAATCGGCGGCAGCGTAGCCTTCGTCCAGCGCCTCAGCGCAGGTCGCAGAGCAGTTGGTCTTGGTGAAAATGCACTGCGCGATCTCGTCTGAGCAGGCTTCAAGCATCTTGTGGTAGTTCTGTCGCGACACGAGCGCGTGCGAGTAGTAGTAGTCCATGTACGCATTGCCATCGATCTCAGCGTCCGTGAGCGGGTTGCCGATAGCAAAGCCCAGCAGCTTGGCGCCCTCAACCGGCTCCTCAATCAGCCGGTTTACAAGGTACGGGATGTAGATGCCAGCGTAGCTCTCGCCCGTGATGTAGAAGTCGCGGCTCTTGAGCTCCGGGTACTGCTCGAAGAACTTGCCGACGAACCCGTGCAGCCGGTCGGCCACGACGTCGTCGTTGTAGTACGATGCGTTCTGCAGCGGCGTGCTGAAGCCCACGCCCGCAGGCGAGTCGACCCACACAATGTTGGCCTTGCGGTTCCATCCGTACGGGTTGAACTCGACCGTCAGGTCCGGCTGCACCGTGAACGGCCCGTTCTCCGTGAAGAAGCCATTGATGGACGAGCAGCCAGGGCCGCCGTTGAGCCAGAGCACGATCGGGTCGGTCTCGGGCGCGCTCTGCGACTCAGCGTACCAGTAGAACAGCTTCTCGTGTGTGTCGAGCTCCAATTGGCCTCCAAAGTGGTCAAACGTCACGTCCTTGCCATGGCGCAAGCCGGGCAGATCGATGACCTGGTGCGCATTGCGCGGGGTCTTCGTCTTGTGCTTGGAGCCCAGGACACTGGGGGAGGCCACGGCCGCCAGGAGAAGCAGCAGACGACAGACGTTCATGGCAAAGCGAGTGCGAACGACGAAGCAGATCCACAAATGAGGCCAGCTGAGGCTCTTGCATCAAAGGAGGATGGGCTGGGAAGATCGCATCAGGTCTCAGAGGTTCTCTGTCTATTGATTCAGCCAATCAAAACGTGAGGAGATAAAGTGTCAGATACATCCAGCCTCTTCACAAGCATAATTAGTCGATCTGTACAAGCATACTAATCAGCTCAAAGACTGCGAGATGGTGTGATGGGACTGAAACAGCGTCTGCGCTGGCAGTTCAAGCGTTACTTTACAAATGGCTTTATCACCAAAATACCCAGCTAAGTTTGGTTGGTGCTCAATTCTTCGACCTTCGCCATCATGACGGCAGCGTCGCATGTGCTGAATGCTACGGCTGTGAGCGTCCCAGCAAGGCCACGTTCGCGCAAAAGTTCCTATTCGCACGCCGGCTAGCCACATTCTTCGGTGCCGCCGTCTACGTGGCCATGTGTGCACAGACGACAGTACAGATGATCATGTCACCGAATGGAGTGAGTCGAGCAGCGACCCAGTACACGTTTGATGACGCGCTCAACATGTGGACACGGGTTGGCAGCTCCACGTTGAGACAGAGTCTGATTGTTATGGACGCTCTGCAAGGCCAAACAACTCCACTCGTCAACAAGACGCTTTACCTGCAGGATGCCGAGCTCTGGTCCTTTGATTCGTGTCATGATCCGTCCATTTCCAGTTCTATGCATGCGATTTACAGTCCTGAGTTCCTTTCCGTACTTTACCAAGCACTTGTGGTCGGAGTTGCCTACAACATCACAGCAGAACTACCTGATCGCTTCAGTCGTCGACTGCTGTGCTGCCTCAATCAAGCACAACGACACGACGCGCAGCAAGTTCTACTTCCTCTTGCGCTCTACAACAGACCCAGACGAAGTCTTGCTGCTCACTCTGGCGCTGTCTGTGCAGGAATTCTGGATTCCCACAGAGACCCAAGCCTGTTATGCATCCGTGGCTTCGCTGACAAGCATTAATGATGTTCGAGCCAGCGCTGTGAAGCGCCATGTACTGGCGTCTCTCGGATATCCCTTCAGTGCTCTTGCCTTCCAAGCCTTTGAGTTCCTCCATGCTGACAGCAATGGCTTTGTGTGGCTCAAAAGCGTTGCTCGAGACCCACTCCAGAGCTCAGCAAGACCATCAAGACCTCTTCTCGCTCGGGCTTTTATCTTGGAGACGTGCCTACAAGAACGAATCTCAGGCGCGAGTTCTGGCTATTAGAGACGAATCCGATCGATACAATCGCCCTGTGGAGATGGATGAGCTTCCCGTATGTTCGCAATAACTGGGCTTGGGTGCATCTGCTTGATACAGCCATGGGTTGTTTGGTAGCCGACCATCTCACTATCGCCTCGATCATCCTCTATCGAACTATGCAAAGACGACGACCCTGGGCAGCCGATGGTACAGTCTCAACAGCCTACGCGTACCTCGTTCGAGGCGTCTTGCTTGTTGTGTTCTGGGTCGCAAACGGTTTCTGGGAGATCACAGAGTTCTGCGTTCACGATGCGCATTCGATTGCTGGGTTGGTGCAAGACCCGAGCTCACAGAGGCGATGCACCTTGACGTCATCCACGCCTTCATGAGCTCTGCTGGATACATGGGGGAGCTTACCAAGACTCGAATCGATGCGCTATTCGCGTTCTCGTGCGTGTTTGGCAGCTTCCTCTTCCGCTCGTTCATTGTGCAGATCTCGCCTGCACTTGTCGTCAAAATCCGACAGCTCGCGATCGAGTTTTCGCTTCAAGAACGCACATCTTCATCTCTCTCGCCTATGCGGCTCCGTCAGCCCAACGCTATCAAGCACATTCCAATATCACTCATTCTCAACGTGATCATTCCGATCATCTGCACGAGGCCTTTGATTCCGCTCTACGTTGTTCTGAACAAGGCTTACAGTCGGTTGGATTCCAAGCCTGCAAAGTCATCAGCCATGGTCACTACGTACTCGCCAACGAGGACCACATCAGCGGCCGCAGTCGCTGCTTTAGCCTCTGACACGTCACTGGAAGGCCCAGAAAGTGAAGAAGTTAGCGCGTTAGTGTACAAGAGTTCGTTCACCAACTTTGAACAGCTCAGCTTGAGAACATTTACGGCGCCATCTCGGATTATGACAACTACGTGTTCATCAAGGGCATGAAGTTCGCTTCGGCTGACGGCATCTACGCCAGCGGATTCATCATTGTGACCGACAAGTTCCTGGTTCAGGCCAGCGACATTTCGTCCATTCTACTCATGATGATCACCCGAGTGCGATTCAAGTACATCTGCGTGTTTGAGCTCAAAGGAACGTCAGTACAAGAGACCGCCAAGTTGGTGTATCCAGACACGTTCACGCTCCGAGACTTGCTGCATCTGAACATCAGCACTCTGTCCTGACGCAACGGATCGCTGGAGAAGCATGATTTGCAAAGTTATAGAAGCCATTTCGTTTGGCTTTCGCAGTTCGCTCCATTCACTTGCAATGAGCCACACTGGAACCAAGACCGAATACGCCACCGACAACGAGAATGCTTTTGAAATCCCAGCGCTTGTTACAATGCTCAGATGGAACGACAAGCACAAGAAGATGGCTGCAATGTCGCTCCTCGTCAGTTTCGTACTACGGTTCAATGGAGTCTACAGCACTGGCGTGTGGTGGAAGTCATCCACTTATTGAGATGCCCAGGTGCTCAGACGAACAGCAATCGGCTACCAATGGGCTGGGTGAGATTGCCAAGAAGGGGTTTGAGAACCACATCCTGATCACTCAAACCGAAGCCATTCGGGAGTTCGAGTTGATTGAACCAAAGTTGCAGCCAAAGCGCCACGCGATCCACTGAGTGGGCTCAAAGCTACAGTAATGCAGCGTTGGGCTTCTGACCAGATCGGATTTGCAGAAAGCACACGCAGCTCTCATCGCACTAGTACTATCAAACAGCAGAGACAGAACTCAGTCTTTGCCCAAATGAGCAAAGAAGACCGCAGTCTCAGTGATCGGCTCACTTGCAAAGAACGAGACACAGTACACAGTGCTGCACTCGTGTCCATCGGCCATTGAAATGACTTTTGTCAGGCACGCAGATGCAGGAAGGTCTTTGAATTAGAGCTCCGCTTTGATTGTGATTTTCCTTAGCAACAGCTCATTTCTGGACGTCAAAAACGCGACTCTAAACGGAGGAGTTGATGCTCTGGTACTGGCCACGCTTCTTGGAGTTGCGAGCGCCCACGGCAGCGAGCACGACGACGGCCGAAGCGACAGCGGCCACGGGAGCCCAGACAGCAGCGGTCTCGATCACACTGGCACTCAAAGAACTGTAGGCGCCAGTCTCGAGCTCATCATCGTTCTTGGGGTACTCGAAGGTCGAGGCCTTTTCCTCGCCGAAGACAAAGGTCTCGAAGAGCTGCAAGCCATGCAGCGGACGCACGGCAGGCACCATGTGACCAGCACCCTTGACGGTCTTGAACGTCAGGCCTTGGTACTCCTGCACGTAACCTGCGAGCTGCTGATCGGCGCCGAACCAGGGCGCCCAGGCCTTGGTGACGTTGAGCTTGAGTGCGTCCTCGCCGATCCAGCGCTCCGTGCCGATGAAGTTCACGACTGAGTCAGCGTCGCCGCTGTAGATGAGCGCGTTGAGATCGCGGCCGAGGATGTTGGCGTACTTAGGCAGGGACGAGTCGCTGCGTGTGTAGATGTCGGACACGGCGTCGTTGCAGTCAGTCCAGCTCACGGTCTCGGGCACGTGGATGGCAGCCTGCACGTCTGGCAGGTTCAGATACGACTGCGTGAGCGCCTCGGAGCAGGGACCGATCACGCCCTTGTGGGTCACGCTCTTGGGCTTGGTGGCGTTGCGCAGGCGGTCGCCCTGGTTCGTGGCCAGCAGGCACTTGTCGCCGTAGATGAAGTACGGGTCCAGCGCGTCCTCATTGATGGAGAGTAGGCCGACGTCCAGCACAGCCTGGCACGTGTCTGAGCAGCTTGTGCCGTCATTGATGCAGCTCGCGAGCTCGTTGGCGCAGGCCTTGTTGAGTGCGCGGTAGTTCTCGAGTGAGATCATGCCGTGCGTGTAGTAGTAGTCGATGTACGCGTTGCCGTCGATCTCAGCGTCCGTGTACGGGTTGCCAATGGCGAATCCCTTGAGACTCACGCCCTCGATCGGCTTGTTCACGAGCAGGTTTACAAGGTACGGGATGTAGATGCCGGCGTAGCTCTCGCCCGTGATGTAGAACTCGCGGCCCTGAAGCTCTGGGAACTTGGCGAAGAACAGGTCGATGAACTCGTAGGCGCGTGCCGCGACAGTGTCATCGTTGTAGTACGATGGGTCCTGCACGGGGCCGCTGAAGCCCACGCCGGCGGGTGACTCAAGCCACACGAGGTTCACCTTGCGGTTCCACGAGTACGGGTTCACCTCAACCGACAGGTCCTGGGCCACCACGAACGGGCCGTTCTCAGTGAAGAAGCCGCCGAGCGATGAGCAGCCAGGGCCGCCGTTGAGCCAGAGAACGATTGGGTCTGTCGCCGGGTTCTCCTGCGACTCGGTGTACCAGTAGAAGAGCTTCTCCTGGGTCTGCACCTGCAGGTGGCCCGTGTACTGCTTGAAGCTGGGCGGCGTGGCCAGACCCGGCAGGCTTGTGACCAGGTCGGCCTCGTTGGCGGCCGAGGCGGCGCCGGGACATGCGGCCAGCGCCAGAAGCAGCAAATTGCGCACGATCTTCATCCGGAGTCTCTCTCGCTTGGTGAAATGGAGAATGAGAGAGAGCCTATGGTTGAGGGCGCCGAGTCAGGTGTGAGACTAACCCACTCTTAGGATCAAGTCTCAGAGGTTGTTGGCATAAGTGAATGTAGGTCGGATGAGTGAGCGTGAGGAGCGTGGAATGCGTTAAGTTAGCTAAATGCACCGAATGACGGCACAATGATGGGCAGTATAAACTTAAATAGAGGAATACAGTGCACACCGCAGCTGAGCAGAACGCGAGTCAGATCGACGCCGTGCGTTTTGATTGGTAGATCGATTGATTGCCAATCGGATGCTGAAACCATCTGTACACGAAAGTGGAACAACCGAATTCACAAAACAGGGTGGAAACGCGGGTAGTGGATACTTACCGCAAAAAAATTGTGGGCTAATAGATCGAAATTATGCTAATCGACAATATGCTTGTAGCAATAAAAAAATGTGGATCAGACGGCCCACACTTGCCAGCATCCATCCATGATGATGATGATGCTGAAGCGCGTGTCTTTGGCTTCGGCTGCTCGCCAGGGCGTGCGCAGCTTCCACCGCTCTGTGGGCATTGTGGGCATGCCCAATGTGGGCAAGTCCACGCTCTTCAACGCGCTCACCAAGACAGAAAACGCGCAAGCCGCCAACTATCCTTTCTGCACCATTGATCCCAATGTGGCGCGTGTAGCCGTGCCAGATGAGCGCGTGCACGAGCTGGCGCGCATTGAAAAGTCGCAGCGTGTGATCGAGACGCAGGTCTGTCTTGTGGCTGCTTGGATCTCTATCGCTGTGCTGACGCTGTGCTGCTGCTGTAGCTTGAGTTCGTGGATATCGCCGGTCTCGTGCGCGGCGCGTCCAAGGGCGAAGGTCTAGGCAACAAGTTCCTAGAGAACATCCGCCAGGTCGCGGTCATCGCACACGTCGTGCGCTGCTTCGACGACCCGAACGTGATCCACGTGGACGAGTCAGTGGATCCGCTGCGGGACCTGGACACCATCCGCACGGAGCTCATCCTGGCGGACTTGCAGACGGTCGAGAAGCGTCTGGCGAATCTGGCCAAGAAGAAGAAGTGCGTCGCTTGTGGAATAGCTCATGCTCACGGCTGTCAATGGAGCCAATGGACTGACTCACGTGCGTCTGTAGATCCACGGACCCGACCATCCCGGACCTGCTGGAGGTGCTGCAGAAGCTGCAGCCGCGACTGGAAGACGGGCTTCTAGCCGACGGCATCGAGTTCGACAAGCCCGAAGAGACAATTCAGTTCGAGCGCCTGCAGCTGCTCACAGCCAAGAAGGCGCTGTATCTGTGCAATGTGTCGGAGGACGACGCCGGCACGGGCAATGCCATGACGCAGGCTGTCAAGGAACGTGTCGAGGCTGAGGGCAGCATCTGCCTCACGGTCTCTGGCGCGTTGGAAGAGTCCGCTGCATCATTCGAGGACGAGGAAAGCCAACTAGAGTATCTGCAGGAATGCGGACTGAAGGAGACCGGGCTCACACAGGTAATCCGTGCTAGTCAGCAGCTGCTGCAGCTGCAGACGTACTACACAGTCGGCGAGAAGGAGGCCCGCGCCTGGAACGTCCGCGCTGGATCCACGGCGCCGCAGGCTGCCGGCGTGATCCACTCGGACTTCGAGCGGCTGTTCATCCGCGCCGAGACGGTCGCGTACGATGACTTCGTCAAGGCCGGTAGCATGAAGGCCGCCAAGGAACAGGGCTGCGTGCGCGCAGAGGGCAAGGACTACCTCTGCAAGGACGGCGACATCTTCAACTTTCTCGTGGGCAAATAGATAACCAGAGCTTTCAATAGATCACGTGTTTCTGCGTCTGCCTGTGGCTTTGGGCGTGGCAATGGCGTCCATGGGCGACGTCTTGTTCCTCCGCTGCTCGGACTCTGTGGAGACGTAGAGAACGCCGTTGGCAGAGCGACGCACAGACGGACCGTCAGCGCTCTCGTGGCGGTTCAGGCGAGCCTGCAGCACACAGCGCGCCATGTCGGTGTGCCATTCCTGTCGCACGATCTCTTCCAGCTCACGCAATGGGACACGCACACTCTCTCTACAGGTACAGTCAGCATCAGTAAGGACACGCAGAGGAACAATCGTAGCAGCTCACTCACGTGGCCAGCTCTCGTTGAAGGGCTGTGGTGGCCCACCGCAGATAGGCGTCTGTGGGCTGCAGCTCCGGGTTCTCTCGGAACGTCTGGATGCGCGTTCCGTAGTACTGCATCTGCATCGGAGGCCCTGCGAACTGCTTGAGCTCGTGCGGGAGTCTCTCTGTGATCTGTTGCTCCACACGACGCACACGCATCGGCATCTCCACCTCCGGCTTCTCCATCTTGACGTCGTTTCGTGATTAATCTAGGACATGACTGGGAGGTGTCCTAGTTTTAATGTTGTCCTACAACAGAGACCCTGGAGATTCATTCATTCCTGGACTGACAACATGGTGCCGGATCAGCATCCGGTCGTGCAGGCGCTGCTAGGCACGCTGTTCACGTGGGGCCTCACTGCGGCGGTGCGCTGCTCTGCATCTGGCCCTAGAATAGAGTTATGTGGTCTCAAGCTCACGCTGTCTGTTTAGGGCGCAGCGCTGGTGTTCTTCCTGGACGTGAATGACAAGGACAAGAGTCAGAAGATCCTTGACACCATGCTCGTATGTTGCGCTTTCTCGCATGGAGAACAAATAGCTTGTGGACTCATCTGTTTGCACTTTATGTGTACAGGGATTCGCTGGTGGTGTGATGCTGGCGGCCTCGTACTGGTCGCTGCTGGCGCCGGCAATCGAGATCGCAGAGGAATCAGAACTCTACGGACCTGACGGCCGCTGGGCGTTTGTTCCTGCAGCTGTGGGCTTTGCAATGGGCGCAGCAGCTCTCTTCGGCACAGAGCGCGTTCTCCCGTGGCTGGAGAAGGTCTTTAGCGCGAAAGAGTACGACCCACGCAAGAAAGACGACGACTACGACGCCAAGAGCGGCAAGGCGGCTGGGTGTGTACGAGCTGTCTACTGACAAAGGTCGCAATCGCTCATAGTCGCTCGTGTGTGTGGTCCAGCAATGCGAGCTTCCGTCGCGTGCTGCTGCTTGTGATCGCCATCACTCTGCACAACTTTCCTGAGGGCATGGCCGTGGGCGTGGGCTTTGGCAGTGTCGGTCAGAGCTCCAGTGCCAGCTTTGGCAATGCTGTGAATCTGGCTGTGGGCATTGGTAGGATACGTGTGTTGTTGTCACATGGGAACTGCGGTTCTGACAGCGTTTATCTATCGTACTCAGGTCTCCAGAACTTCCCCGAGGGACTGGCAGTGTCCATGCCGCTGCGTCGCGAAGGCATGTCTGCCTGGCGAGCATTCATGTGGGGCCAGCTCAGCGGACTCGTAGAGCCTGTGGGCGGGGTACGGCTGCTGCTGCTGTTGTTGTCATGGCTTCAGGTCTAATAGTCATCTCTCTCTCTGTGTTGCAGCTCATTGGTGCTGGTGCAGTGCTCTACGTGCAGCCGATCCTCCCGTACGCGCTGGCGTTCGCAGCTGGCGCCATGATCTTCGTGGTCGTGGACGATCTCATTCCAGAAGCCAACCAGAGCGGCAACCAGAAGCTGGCGACGCTCGGCACTATGATCGGCTTCATTGTCATGATGAGCATGGACGTCGCACTCGGATAGAGAGAGAGAGAAAGAGAGCAGCAGCAATGGTGTTGGTTGTTAACAAGTGTGACTTAGCTGTTGCGGGTCTTGTGTTCCTGCTCTCCTGTCCACAAGAAGAACGCGAACTCGTCGTCCGGTGTAGCTCCGGCTTCGAGCTCCTTGTCGTCCAGACACAGATCCGTCGTGTCCACGAACACGACGCTTACCAAGCCGACGAGCGCAAAGAACGAGACCAAGCCCAGCATCCATTGGGTCACGACCTGTACGTCCAGGATCGACTCGAACGTGTCGCCGCCAGGGTCTCGACTCAGCATCTCCGTTGCCAGCGCTGCTGTCGTCGGCGGCGCGCGGTCGCATTGCGCTTTGGCGATGCCCAATCGGCCCTTGTCCACGTCGTAGATGATGTTGTGGCCCGTGAGCGCGCTGGCGCCCAGGATCGTGGACTTGGCGTCGTCTCCAAAGTATACCGCGCCAGCGTAGTGGCTGTCTGTGATCTGCGTGAAGTAGTTCTCGGCCGCGACGCAGAGCTGCGCGTCGTTGGCGAGCGAGAAGCAGAGCTCCGGAAACGACTCCAGCTGCCACTCGGCCAGGCGGTAGAACGTGTCGCTCACGGGCAGGAACTCGTCGCTGCCCACGGCCTGGACCCACGCCTGCTTGAACGCCGGCAGCGCGTGCGCCGGGAGGTATAGGAATGTCGTGCCCGAGTCCACGACGCAACCGCGGTCGCGGTTGAACACGTTGGCGTCCACGTCCAGCGGCACTGAGCCGAACGCGACCCCGACCAGCTGCACGGTCCAGTACTGGAACCCAGTGTCGCGCAGCGGCGTGTAGCGCACTAGCGAAGTGTGCAGACTCAGATCCACGCCGCCCAGAGTGAGCAGTCCGCCTGCATGCGCCAGGCATTGTGCGAAGATGCGCGATTGCGTTGCTCGTTGGCGGTACAACTGCTCCACGATCGAGTCTGGGTGTCGCGAGAAGCCCATGATGCCGTCGGAAGACTGGTCGTTGAACACACCCGACTGCTCGTAGATGCAGCCGAACGAGATCTCGGCGCTCAGCACCGGTGGAGTCTGCGCAACTCTCTTGGTGAGGTTGCCGCTGGTGAACGCCATAATGTCCGAGACCTTGTAGGCAGACCAGTGGTCGCCCTCCACATACGACTGGCCGTACTGGCATCGGTCGTTGACGCACAGAGAGCACGTGTCGTGGCGGACGTCGTTCCCAGTGCAGTTGGCGTACCTGGTGTTGGCTGTGAACTGGAACGGCTTGTGCGTGTGCCGCGTACCGCAGGCCGAGCAGCCTTCACAGATGAACGCTGTCTTGCCGCTGCCTGTGTCGATGATGAGCTCTCGGGACTGGCCGCCCACGTCCACGAAGATCGTGTGCGAGCCTTCGCCCGAGCGCAGCGGAGTCTCCATGGCCGTGAGTCGCGTCTGATTAGTGCTGGCGTTGGCCTGATGCGCATCAAACCGCGCTCGCAGCTGCGCCATCTCGAGATTATCTGTGCGTCTGTTCATGGGCACGAGAAGCCCGCGGCTGCCACTCTCCTCCAGAGCCAGCGCGTGGCCTCTGGCACTCAGCACAGCCAACAGCAGCGCAACTCGCGCTGCAATCATGTCGGATCCAATGCGACTGGTCAACTGGGAATGATAGGCCCACGCCCTTTGGAAGCAAGATCGTTACAGTGGATTCAGAGTCTGCTTAAGTTGCTCTACTGTTGACCCACTTGACGCAGATGGCGGATACGGAGCGAGCGCACCATAGCCAGATCCTTCTTGAGCGCAAACCGCTTGGCGGAAGAGATGGCGAAGTCCTCCAGCTGCTGCTCCAGTGCCACAACGCGGGCGTTCAGATCCTGCAGCACCGAGTCTTCGGATGACTCAGAGACCTTTGGAGCAGCGACTGCGGAGCTGGTTGGCGCAGGTGGCGGCAGCGATGGTGATTGAGTCGTGCGAATCCTCTTGGGAACTAGAGGACTAGGACTTTCACGTGGACGAGCGACTGAGCTGCCATGAGCCGCTGGGGCTTGAAGGTTCGATGGCGGGATGTTCTCTGCATTGTCCAGAGACGGTCGCAGGACCTTCTTGGACTCTGGGATTGTCGCTGCCTGTTGCTCGGGTGGCAGCCGGTTGCGCAGATATTTGAGAATCGCATCGGTGCCCTCGTTGACGATATTGATCCGAATGCCGCGCTGCGGGTTCCCCACAATGTACAGAGCTCGAAGGTGCTCGCAGCGAGCCAATTCGCAAGGGATCTACGCAGCGAGGCAACTCGTTAGTGATCAACCGCCATACAGACACACTGAGAACAGCATGAGCTTCGTACCTGACGCAAATTGTTGTTTTCAATAGACAGCGACGTGAGAAGCTTAATTTCGTAGACTGAGCCGATGGATTCCAGCTAAGTACAGGTCACAAGTGAGTCACTGAGCTGTCAGCATCATCCCAAAGCACAGCCTTGAGTTACCTGGTTGTCTGAGATACTCAGCACCGAGAGAGAACGCATAGACGCCCATGGAAATGCATCGAGTGTGCGCAGTCGGTTGTAGGAAAGCAGCAGCGTGTCGACCGTTTCCAGGAAGCGCAGTCGCTGAGGCAGCTCCGTGATGGCGTTATTGCGCAGATCGAGTTCCTTCAACGTAAAGCACAGACTGCCACGCTGCTCCACTGGAGCCAGCCATGCATTAATCGTGGCTGCCGTAAGCTGGTTCTTGCGCATGCGAATGTGTTGCAGCTGAGGCAGCCGGGCAATCAATGGGTCGAGACTCGTGAGAGCGCATTCTTCGGCCACAAGCGTTTGCAGCGCATGCAATTCGCCAATCTCATTGGGTAGACAGCCCAAGCGGTTCTTGGACAGATTCAGCTGCACCAACGTAGCTCCTAGATTGAATTTCCCACGGCCCTGAAGCAGTTCCGGCACATTCTGCAGTCGCATATCCGTCAACTGGAGAACTCCGGAGGACGCCGCATCACGGAATAGGTATTCATGCTGAGACACAATGGCTTCAGACGCAGCCGAACCGCCTTCAAGTTCATCCTGCTGCTGCTTCTCACGTATAGCAAACTCGTCTGTTTCAGCCTCCAAGACGTCCAAGACACCTTTAGGTGGAGATCCTCGCGTGCGCAGGTACTTCTTGAGCGATTCAGTACCATCGCTAATGATGGAGCGACGAATGGAGCGCATCGGATTGCCATCCACCAGAAGATTGTTCATGTACTTGAGAAATCCCAGTCCTGGCGGGAGATCGTGCAGGTCGTTATTAGTCAGATCCAGCGTCTTGAGACGGTAGAGATGCGCGATCTTTTCCGGCACAAGCTGCAGCTTATTATCGCGAAGATCAAGCACAGTCAAATGGTCTGCGACCGCAGCGATAGCCTCCGGAATGCTCTCGAGACAGTTGTATCCGAGCAGAAGCTGGTCCAGAGCAGAATCGTTCTCAGGGAGTCTGGGGAATACGCTGAGCTTGTTCTGCCGCAAATCCAGAAACTTGAGTGATTTGAGACGACTGAAAGCGTCGCCTGTAGTCGTGATACTATTCTTGTGCAGCTCTAACGTTTGCAGAAGCTGGAGCGATGAGAACGAGGCCGGAAGTGTCGAGATTTGGTTGCTGTGGGCCACAAGCGCGTTCAGTCGGGTCAGATTGCCTGCACAAATCAAACTCTCGTTTAGCACCAGATTCGGGTGAATTTTAGCGCTCGAATGGCAATCGAACGCACCGATTTGCGCTGGTAGAGAATGCAACTGGTTCTCTTCAATCTGCAGGATCTCCAAGTTCTCTAGCAATCGAACGGATTCCGGCAGCTTCGTGATGGCATTGTGACCCAATGTGAGCTCTCTTAGCTGCACCAGATTGCCCAGTCCCTCTGACAAACCACCGCTGAGCTGGTTGCTGGAGCGCGGGCGATTCAAACGTGAGTGCAATCGTCAAACTCCAGAGCATGGGACGAGCGAACTCACTTGCTCAGATCCAGCGACACGAGGCTTGTGAGCGTCCACAGAGTCTCCGGCAACTGCGTCAGCTGGTTATGGCGCATTTTCCAAGACGCGACGAACGCCAGCGATGATAAATCGCTGGGCAGCGAAGCCAACTCATTGAAGCTGCCAAATACGCAGTGATTGCTCAGATGCATGTCCATGGAAGAGAGTGAGTGGCTTGAGCAGCTCACCTTAGGTCGATCTTGGTGAGCACTGCGCATTCCCAGGTCTTCTCGTCCTGCAACAGTACACGTAAGCACAGAAAATGAGTCGCTTTGTCCACAAGTAGCTCGAACCTCTTCCACAAGCGTGTGCAGCTTGAGGATCTCGGGCGGGAAGCTCGCGAGTCCACGTGACGAGAGATTCAGCTGACCGCTCTTTCTGGCTGTGCGATACGCTCTGGCCAAGCCATTGCCACCGCTGCCTCCTGTCCCTCCTGATGCTGCGTTCTGCTTTTGTCTGGCGGCCGCCATGCGCTCCCGCAGACTCGGCCGACGCGCCTCCATGTTGTCGTTTGAAAAAATGTGCGAGGCCAGCAAGACCCGTGGGTTCGACCCGGGTCGTCTCACATAATATCCAGATTGTTGGTATCTTTCCCAGGAATGACGGTAAACCATGCTCCCATGTTCACCCTTGCCAAGTCAGTCAGCCAACTGCTGTTGGTTATGCAGTCCAATTGCGTGCTTGAAGGCACAATGAGTACAGTTGTATAGCCTTTGAACTGATGCCAAGCATACTACAACTGAGAAAACAGACAAGAACAAATGCCAAAAAGTAGATTGAAATCTAACTGGAGTTCATTGGGATCGAATTACCAAAGCTCGTCCAGTACAACCACAGAGCCGACACAAAGCTCCGCAAATGCACAACCAGAAGCTAGCGAGTTAATCCTCCGAATCAAGCCAAAACCTATAGCCGTCAGCCAGGAATAACTAAATTTACTTCTTCTTGGCGGCCGACTTGGTGGTCTTGCCACCGCCTTCCTTCTTGTTCACCGACTTGATGACACCGACAGCCACGGTCTGACGCATGTCACGCACAGCGAAACGGCCAAGGGGTGGGTACTCCTGGAACGACTCAACGGTCATGGGCTTCGAGGGCTCGAGGATGACCATGCAGGCATCACCCGACTTCACGAACTTGGGGGCGGTTTCGAGGACCTTACCCGAACGACGGTCCATCTTCTCCGTGATCTCCTTGAACTTGCAGGCAACGTGGGCCGTGTGGCAATCAAGCACCGGCGAGTAGCCGTTGCCGATCTGGCCAGGGTGGTTGAGCACAATGACCTGGGCCGTGAAATCCTCCGTGCCCTTGGCAGGGTCGTTCTTCGAGTCCGAAGCGACGAAACCACGACGCAGTTCCTTGACCGACACGTTCTTGACGTTGAAGCCGACGTTGTCACCAGGGACAGCCTCTGGCAGGGATTCGTGGTGCATTTCGACCGACTTAACTTCCGTCGACAGACCGACGGGGCCGAAGGTGACGATCATGGCAGGCTTGAGCACACCAGTCTCGACACGGCCGACCGGGACCGTGCCAATACCGCCGATCTTGTAAACATCCTGAAGGGGAAGACGGAGGGGCTTGTCCGAAGGACGCTTGGGGGCGTTGAGGCCGTCAAGGGCCTCAAGGAGGTAAGGTCCCTTGTACCACGGCATGTTCGCGGACTTCTCAATCATGTTGTCACCCTCCCAGCCAGAGATCGGCACGAAAGGCACCTTGGCGGGCTTGTAGCCGACCTTCTTCAGGTAGGCCGACACTTCCTCCTTGATTTCCTCGTAACGGGCCTGGCCGTAC
>JAADVW010000356.1:0-34101 GCA_023335875.1 Elongisporangium prolatum
TATCGATCACAGAGACTGGCTTCAGATTGACTTTTCTATTGTCCAAAACTGCCGCACATGGTACGAACTGCGAAGCCTTCTGTGTGAGTCACAGACATCAATTTGGGCGTCGCAATTCCGATGCTCAGTATTGCAGTGATTTAGTTTGTCGTCTCTCTTGCGGCTGTGAGCTGGTACGCCGTGTCAGGAGAAGCTCCGATTCCCGGATTTGCATATCTGCTATGCCTTTGTTTGAACTCTTTAATGGTTCTTCTATTTATTCTCCCGTTGACTTTGATTTGGCGCATTCAATGCTGCCACAGTCACATCTGTACCAGTTGCCTGTACCAGTCGTGTGTACCAGCTGCATGTACCAGTTGGGCTTGAGCATGAATGAGGCGATTGTTCTACCAGATGGAACGCATGTTCAGGCGACCCCAGGGAAGTACAGGATCATGCCTCCACCAGATTTGAATAAGGTGGTAGAAAGGCGGTTCTTGCTCGAGTATGATTTCCCATTTCTGATTGTGCGCGAGATGGCAACGGGAAAGGGATCAGTAGCGGAACAGCTGGAAGCATCGAGGCAAGCTGGAAATTGGCGCGTGCAGCATCCAAACATCGGAGGAAACGTCGGCAATTCTCGAGCTGGATATCAATTTTACCAACCATCATCCTCACGGTCACGTGGTAACCTTCGCCGATTCATCCCCGACATTTCCTACGTTGACGCGGACACTTGGCGTCATCTAACGCCTCGTCAGAGAACTATGGCGTATGTACCATGCGTGCCGGCGGTTGTGATTGAAATCATGTCAGAGACACAACATCGACGACTTGCAAGCGAAAGTGACCAGATTTATAAACGCTGGTACTCACGAAGGAATAATTGTGGACACAAGACGTGATCGGGCTTGGATCTACAAAGGCCGTACTTTGATCCGCTGGGCTCCGATTGAGTTCGATTGGTGGCCAGACTTTACGCTTGATTGCATTGCGATACGTGATGCACGAATGCGCCTTCGATTGCCGCAAGAAGAATCAATTTCAGACAATACGCAAGATGCAGACTGTAATGCGAATATATTCCACACATGAGCTGATGAAAACTCTACAATATCTGTCCAAGATGTCCTGTTGTATGATTGAGTCGCACTTTGTCTATGGCGATCGCAGATTCATGACCAACACCGCCCAAATCTTTCAACCAGAATGACTTAGAAGCGATATAAATGAAAGAAATAAACAGACAAATTATCTGACTACACAATGAAGTCAGATAATTTGTCTGTTTGATTCAAACTGGTACAGCTATAGCAGGGATCGTCGAAATACCGCGCTGGATAGCGTTCATAAATCCATTTGATTTTTTCCACGTAATAAAGCTTGTGGAAAATGTCATTAAAGGAACTCAAGAGGTAGCCACTCATCACAAAGCGCATGCAGCCACGGCAAAGCGTCATAATCGTGATAACGAACAGCCGTTTTCACGAAGCGCTCGCGTGACTGACGCCGTAACGATCGCTATGCTCGTACGCCCATTTGATAAAGTCTTCGCATGATTCACAAGTTAGCTCAAAGTTCATTTGAATGCCGGGAACATTCTCATGCAGCCAGAGTACAATGGTTTTAGACGATGCACCCAGTTCAATTAGTATCTTGAAAGCGGACTCTCGATTTGCCAGTTTACCTTGATCCAGTAGCCATTGAAGAATTTCCACTCGGCGGCTGGCATAATGTTCGCATTTCGCTTCAACGGCAAGCTTTCGAAGCTTTGGGACCGCAAACGCATGGTCAGGTAAATAGGTTGTCAACCACCAACGCAGCGATGGCAGGTTGTCGCTCTGGATCGCATCAGTTATGGCTGCCATAAACCGCTGCTTTCGAAATTGATCGCTGGCTCCAGGCCATTCTTGTTTGCCCAGACGATCCATCAGCGTGACATCTCCACGTCTTGAAGCTTGTTCAAGCGTCCACTGGACGTCGACACAGTCCAAAAAAGAGTTGATGCTGGATGTACATGTGGCAGCGCTGCTACTTGCTGCCAATGGCGACAAGTTAGCATAACAGCAGTAAAGTTGGGTGTATCAATTCTCGCTTGTGGCTTCTTACAATCTTTGACTTGGATTCGCTTCACGTTTCACGCTGTTTGAAGAATGAGAGCACGATTTTTTTTTCCAAAGAATGCGTTGATGATGGTTCTGCGCTCCAATCTTTCCCCATCAATGTCAATCATGATAAGAGATTCCAGCATTTTGACTGGAAAAGATGTCAAGGAAATGCCGAAAAGCCACGAATAATTCGAAATCATAGATAGGAATGAACAAGCAGAGCTGCAGTGTTGACATCGACTTGTGCAGCCACTGGGCTGTCGATTCTTTTACTTGATATAACGTACGGTCTTATTATGTAAAGATCGTCGAAGAGAATGTTTACGTAGTCGATAGAGCAAGAGAGAAAGCACAGAGTAAAAGACAGGATACTAGTATTGACCATCGTGTGACCATCCATCCGTCCACTCGACACTTAGACGCTCATTAAAGCATCTCTGATCGTGTCTCGTATCCTACAATCAGCTCCACATGAGCCTGCAAAGTATGGCAAGGTGCCTAGTTCCAAATCGACAATAGATGAGAGTGTGAAAAGATTTCTTTAGCCAGTCGTCTCATTGTTTCCCATTTCTTTCCCTGGAAGATCGGCTTTTGTCCTACGATTCAAAGCTTCTCCCACCTTTACATCAAAGCAGAAAAGCACGCCAGGGTGGGAAGCGTATCAGGGCGTCAATGAGGACCAACGAAAGCACTCGGCAGTAGAGGAGCCAAGGCAGTCTCTCGCTCTTTACACCATGTGTACCGTATGGATCAGCCACTTAGGCTCATGTCATCTCAGTCAGACTCTGGAGTGTAGAATCGAATTGTACGTCTTTACAAAGTTGTGCTGTCCATAGAGAGAGCGACGCCACGACTGCCCCCAGAGACTGGCGAATTTCGTTCGATTCGCACGCCAATCAGAATCACAAAGCTGACAGAACGAACAGACCACGACGAGGCTTCCCAGGCTCCATCTGTGGCTCTTCCCACCCATTTGTCCCATCGAATTGGCGAAAGCTTCAATGTCCGGCTTTTCACTTGGTTTCGCTATACTGAGCTAATTCCGATGGTCGCTCACGATGCGTGCAAACGACACTGAAGCCCCGCCATCTGGGACTCGTTCGCACGAACCAGCTGGTAGAACGGAAAACCGAATGGATACCGTCAGCAAGCTCCAGTGCGTCCGTCAGTCCACTTGACTGGACTCACTTTGGCATTTGCTCTTCTTCGTCCAGACTCTCTTCCATTACAAAATGCGCTGCTTCCTGACTCTCGCCATGGCCACGGCCACGATCCTCTCGTGCTCGCTCGTGCAGGAGACGGAGGCGTACGCCAAGTACGTCAAGCTCGTCCCGAACGGAGATAACATCTCGGGCTACCCAGCTATCGGCCACCCGGATGCCGAAGGCGCTGACGGAGTGAACGACTTCGGCACAGCCTTCAAGGCTGCCGGTAATGCGTGGACCACGGCATTGTGCCAGGCCGACTCGGACGGAGATGGCTACACCAACGGCGAGGAGCTAGGTGATCCGTGCTGCACGTGGACGACCACCAACACGGCTGATTTGATCACCACGGGAGTCAGCCACCCGGGCGTCAAGACGCTCACACCCACCAACTCGGCGCTCAAGGCTGGCTGCGCGTCGTCCAAGGCTGCTGCGTCCACAGCCTCGTCTTCGGCCACGACCACAGCTACGACCTCAAATTCGACGGCTGCTTCGGGCACGAGCACCGACTTCACGACCGCCAGTGGCTCGTCCTCCGATGTCGTGGGCACGGTCTCAACCACCGAATCCCCGTCGGCTGCCACCACCGATGAGGACACGGTAGCATCGGCCACGTCGACTGCATCCAGCTCATCCTCGAGCGGCAGCGCTACTCTCTCGTCCAGCGATGCCAAGCCTCTGGTCACCTCCGTGGCCGCTACGGTGCTCGCTGCTGCCGTCCTGGCATTTGCTGCCTAAGCTGCTGCTATCTAGACTCACAGGAGCGCGTAGACCGCGTCGTCTTTACCGGAATAAGCCTTTTGTAACATGTTTGTATGTGATTTGAGTCATGGCTTTGGATGCAAAAGATACCAGAAGAGACAGCACTGTAGGCCTCTCACCATCATTACCGCTCGGCGTACTGTATAAAATGCCTTGCGGAGGAGAAGCGGCTCTGCGTTATAATATGCAGTATCGAATTTGTGAGGCTTTTTCGGTGGTCGTATTCGATTCAGAAGGTATCTTTGTACCATATTCAGTGGTACATATATCAATGTACCATATTCAGTGGTACATATATCAATGTACCACTGAAAGAGGTACCATGTTTACGAAAGTTGCGTTCGCGGTTGCCAGCTGGTGGAAGTTCAGGATGACCACATGACACTGGAGCATTAATTGTTCAGATCTCCTATGCACTTGCTGGCTTCCGCTCACTCTGGCATTTGCCTTGTTCTCCACAGCATCTCCAGCGTCTTCCAGTTGCTATGCGTCGCTCACGCTCAGCAGTCGTGACTACAGCCTCGCTTCTGTCGCTCGGAGTTCTGGTTCGAGAGGCTCAGGCGTACAAATCCTATGTGGCGCTGATCCCCAATGCAGGGAACATTGCTGGCTATCCGGCCATCGGACATCCGGATTCTGCGGGTGAAGAAGGCGTGAACGACTTTGGCACGGCTTTCTCAGCCGCAGGCAATGCGTGGACCAAGGCGTTATGCCAGGCTGACACTGACGGCGACGGCTACACCAACGGCGCTGAGTTGGGAGATCCCTGCTGTACGTGGACTACGTCCAACACTGCTGGCCTGATCTCGACTGGAGTGAGCCACCCGGCCGACGCCTCGCTTACACCGACCAACGCAGCACTCAAAGCTGGATGCGCCTCTACCAGTAAGACAACGGGCACGACCACAACTGGGGGAGGCACTAGTGGCACGACAACGACGGGTGGAGACGACGGTGCTGACACAATTGTGGCGCCCGTGTCCACGACCCCGACGCCTGGCGCCACCCCTGCCGACGACGACGAAGACGACGCCGACGAGAGCGCTGTTCTGACGGCCAACGCCGCCAGTCAGCACTCACCCCTCACGAGCGTCATAGTGGTCGCTGTCTCTGCCACGTTGGCGCTCATGGCTGCTTGGTAGTGCTACGCGCTTCGTTCCTCTTTGTCACGTTGCGTCCTACAGTACAACACGACACTCTTCGCCTCACACCATGTCACAGATTTCGAGCTGTCTGATGCTGTACCGGTACCCGTACCGGTATTATCCCATCGTTTTTTGTGCCATCTGGTGACTCGGAACCATTTTGGAGATAGGTCCAGCATGGAAAAAATAGTGCCCCTCTCCCACCTTTTCGCTCATGGAGATGACCTGTCATACTCCCGCATTCGCCCAATCCAGTTCACATGCGTCCTTTCCTGCTCTCTGCTGTCTCTATTGCTGTGCTGCTGCAGTCGGCGGCCGCCTACAAATCGTACGTGGCGCTGATCCCGAACGCCGGCAACATCGATGGCTATCCGGCCATCGGCCATCCGGACGCGGCCGGTGAAGAAGGCGTGAATGACTTTGGCACGGCCTTTGAGGCGGCCGGCAACGAGTGGACTACAGCACTGTGCCAGGCTGATACGGACGGCGATGGCTACACTAACGGCGAGGAGCTGGGCGATCCATGCTGCACGTGGACGACCTCCAACACTGCTGGCTTGATCACGACCGGCGTGAGCCACCCAAGCCTGGCGTCGCTCACACCGACCAACTCTGCGCTCAAGTCTGGCTGCAGTACGTCTACCAGTACCACCAAGACCACGACGACTACAACCGGCAGTGGCTCGAACGCCACGACCACGACTGGAGGAGACGACGATGCTGGCACCTCAGTCGTTGCGCCCGTGTCCACGACTGTGACCCCCGGCGCCACTCCGGCTGACGATGATGAAGACGATGCAGATGAGAGCGCTACGCTCACAGCGGACGCCAGTGCGCTATCACTCTCTCTAATCTCCATGACGCAGGCGCTTGCTGCTGTCCTGGCGCTCGTGGTCTAAGTAATACCTGACGAGTTCTAAGTATTTTTGAAGTAACATGTGAGTGCGTCTCTTTGATCCAATGGCTTATGAGACCGAGAAAGCAGTGTCTAGATGAATGTAGAGCTGTTTGTTTCTGGCATTTAATGAGGAATGGAGATCAAATGATACGAGGACTTCTACTTTTCCATTCAGTAACGTCCTTATGATGAGGAAGAGCGAGGTCCAACAAGATGCTTCTTAGATGAGGAAAAGCACGAGCAGGATCACGATCAGCAGTGCGATCACGCCGTATAATTTACAAACCTTAGGCACAACCACATCATCAGTCTCTCTGTTATTGAACCCACTACTCAAGTCATGTGCTTACCTTGGCCTTCTTGGCATTCACGTGCCGTGCGGCGGCCTCTTGTCGCTCCAGATCCACTTGCGCCGCATCCATCCGCTACAGAAACACCCTTAACTAGTCAGCACTCGGACCTACGTTAAGTGCGTCTGGTATACATACGTTGCTGACGTCGTCAATCATGGCGTTCTGCTCCACGACCTCTCCGTTGATGGCGTGGGCGTTGTTCTTAAGGCCCTTGACACCGACGTGGAGTTGGTCCAGTACGGCGTCCTGCTCAGCCATTTGCGCATCGCGACGCGCCTCAAACTGCTGCTGCTCCATGGAGTGGTAGCTGCCGTCGTCGCTACGGTCGACGTCGCCCTGGTACATGGGGTGGTTGGATCTAGCCATGGCCGCTCTGCTGGGGCTCGAGAGAGAGATGAAGAGGAACAGCTCACGTACGACGCTCTGCTGCTGGCTTTCTGTTCTCCCTCAAAAAGAACGAAGGAGATGGTCGTACTTAAGCGAATTCGAAATTTAATGGTAAAGAAAGGTACATGCAATCTGCGACGTGTGGGGGGGGAATGGATTCTTGGCTTCGTACTTCTTGTACGATATCGCGCTGGACTCACGAACGAGGCCGACGATTCAATCTTGAGCGCTCTGGTGGTGTTGCCCAAGCCACTCTTTGATAACATCGTGCGGTTTTATCCCGTGGAATCTGTTTTGTTGCAAAGGATTCAAATATGAGAGACCACAGATCTTGGTGTTGGAATATATACAACATTTATACCATTGATGAGTGGAGTGGCGATATCATTCAATCGATATGTATTGGATCCTTCTTCGAGATGACCTGATGGCCAGAGACTTCTCGGACAACCGGTAATGACACTCCTGAACAGACGAAGCCACTTCCCTAGGTTGAACGCATAAGCGCGCACCAACAGTTTTCAGCTGATACCACACTCTCCAAACAGCAGCGGCCAGCCAACAATTGCGCTGTCAGAGCCTGGCAATCCAATTCCACGGGATAAAACCGCACGATCTTGTCAAAGAGTGGCTTGGGCAACACCACCAGAGCGCTCAAGATGGAATCGTCGGCCTCGTTCGTGAGTCCAGCGCGATGTCGTACAAGAAATAGCGTCTTTACACTTGCCCATAGCAATTCGCGCTTAAATCTTCGCTCCACAGTTCGGATCAATGGCGAGAAGTGACGAGACGCATGTTCTGGTACTTGCTGATTCACAAACAGCCAAACGATCGGTTCCACAGTGAAAGGATTGAGCTTGTCCATCGAAGCTACGACCGCTCCCATATCCATTTGGATGGCCGTGTAGACGCATCGTGTCAATAGCGCTGTTCTTTCGTCCAATGGTTGGAGATTCCCCTGATCAATGCTCATGACCGACGCTTGAACGACTCGATGTTCCAGCACTTGCAACACGTTGGACTCCTCTCCAGTCTCAATCACAGTCTGCAGAGCTTCCAACGCGATCAATGAGCAATGTTGCGATGTCATCCCATCCATCAGGTACTCAATCAACTCCATGCTCAACGATCGACAAGCCAGAATCAGCGCTCGATTGCCCACGCAATCCATACGTTCCCAGCTGCTGCATATTCGGCCACGCTGTTGACACCACGAGACCAGTCTTGCTAGCATTGCTGCACTCGCGCCATACTGACAAGCATAGAGAAATACATCGCGGCCGCGCGCATCCAGTATGTCCAACGAAGCTCCGTGATCCAGAAGAAGATCAACCATAGCGACGTCTGCAGCCGAAATTGTCGCGAGCATGAGAACGGACTCGTACGGCGGGATCTCACTGCGCGCGTTCGCAAGGCGACGTGATTGTGCGAGCATAGCGCCCACACGCGCTCTTGATCCGGCTCGAACATAATGCAGGAAGCGCGGCACGAGCTGGATGGGAGTCCGTGGTCGGGCAAGGCAACAAGACCGGCGATGGGTCATGGACGAAATGCTTTCTCTCGCCCAACTTGATCTGATCAAGGGTGATGGGTACAGAACAGTGGGAGGAGCGTACCTATGGGTTGCTGCAGTTTATCGGATAAATATTTCTTCTTAGTGTCCTGCTGTCTCTTCTTTCTCTGTCACTCCCTCCCACTGCGCCGCCCTCACTCCACAAGTGGCAGTGCCTGCACTTCCGGCCCTACTTACTGTATATCTGAGCTCTCAAGAGCTGCAGAATGGTGCGGAGTACCAACATCAAGCGCAAAGGCGACTGACCCGGTCGGCTACTTACTGCACCACACAATTTTCTTTTGTCCGTCGACCCACAAACGATTTCTCCTTCTCCAGCAACATTTTCTGCGTCATCGAAGCTGTGAGGAATGAAAACATGGCGTCAGAATGGTCCGCCTTGGACAACGCGAAGCACATCGGCTACGTACGGTTTAAACTCATAATAAACGCATCACGAGCGATGGTTTCCAACGCGCCATTCGTATTTTCCGATGTTTTGGCACTTGTTTCTGCAACAAAAACTCTCATGTTAGTGAAAGTCAAGCATATCCCAATTATCAACGTACCAATAAATCGACAATTGTACTGGTTTGCAGCAGCCTGGCCTTCTTCAGAAGAGATAACTCGGTTCGGAAGATCGATCTTGTTGCCCACTAACAGCATCGCCGGCATCATGGTCGGCGTTGAGAATTGGCGGATGTTGTTCATCCAATAGCCAACATCTGAGAAATAAAGAGAGTCAATGAACAGTCCACGCAATCATTTCAAATCGGATACAAACTTACTGTCAAATCCTTTCTTGTCGCTGACGTCGTAGACTAGCACTATGCCATTGGCACCCTTGTAGTATGCTATAATACCATAAAATACGTAATTTAGTTAAATCCCATTTTAAAGAAGAACTCGCAACGACGTACTTGCAGTAATACGATGAAAACGCTCCTGTCCTGCTGTATCCCAAATCTGAAGCGCGATGTCTTCATCCGCCACGCTAATGTGACGAAGTTTAAAGTCCACACTACACAGCACAAACACGATGCAATTAGTTCAGTAACAACCATCGAGCGAAAGTTAAGGGAGAGGCATACCCGGCCGTCGCCAGCATGGATTCCGAGAATTCATCTCCGGAAAATACACGCATCAGACTGGTCTTGCCCACACCTGCAAGTCAGATCCAATCAGATGCAGCTCTTTGAACAGAAGCCATGAACCCAATACTGTACCGCTATCACCCAGCAGCAGAAGCTTTAGCTTGTGACGTTTCTTCGGAACTAGTGGCAGCGCATTCGGGATCGCGTTCTCAGTGCGCAGCTTCTCTGCTGTACTTGCGACTGGAGCTGGAATAGCCACAGTAGCAGACCCCAATGACGTCCCACTAGGTGGACTCAGCGTTCGTGAAGACATGGACCTGGAGTTCTTGAACACTTTAGATTTAAACAGTGACGCGCGCATGGACAGAGTTTTCCGCGTTGAGAGCTTTTCCACCTTGAGCTTCTGGTCTTCCTCCTCCTCCATCTTCTTCTCTTCCAGCTGCTCTTCCGTCAGCTCTTCCTCGTTCTTCTCCTTCGCAACAGCATTGTCCAGAGATAATTGCAGACCGGCTGACAAAGCATCCAACGCCTTGGCTGACAATGCCCCAGTCGGCTGCACCACTTCGACCTTCTTCACGCCCACGATCTTACTATCATCCTGCAGCTTGGACACATCCACAGGCGCTGAGCCGACCAGATACATCTTGGATAACGACGCCGCGCGCCGTGCAATGGTCTCAGGGTCGTCGTTTTCTTCCTGTGTAGCTGCCTCAGCTTCCTGCTGCTGCTGCTCACGCGCTGCATTAAACCGCGCCAGGTCCGACACCGACGAGAACGAGCAGCTTCTTCGCCGCCCGCCGCTGCTGCGTCTGGATCCGTAGTCAAACTCCTGGTCGGTGTTCTCCAATGCCTGCAGCTTCTGTGCACTAAAGCTGCGTGTGCGCAATCGACTATTGCGGTCGACACTGCCGCTACTGCCGTTCGAGAGCCGGCTCTGCTGCCAATTAGGGTCGTGTCCGCCGTCCACCACGTCCATGCTCATCATGCGGTTGCGCTGCACGGCGTCATCGCTCTGTTCAGTTGCCGCACTTTCCGTTGCGGAAGTGTCGCCCAGAATGGAGCGACTGCGCGTGCGGCCTCGGTCCTGCATGGCCTGCTCCATCTCCAGCTCCCAGAGCCGCTGGGCCTCGGCCTCCTGCTCCTCTGCGTTCATGGCTGGGTCGATTGAGGGGTTCGTACAGGGCCGACTGCCTGTGTGGGTTGCTCAGGCGCGGGTGACGTAATGCGCGCGTACTGAAGTGAGTGAGGAAACCGAGCGGGGGAACCCCCCGCCCCTCCCGTTCCTTCGCTCTCAAAACCAGAGACCACTTTTCAGCCAATAAGAGTCAGTATCCATACCACAGTTTCAACCAATTGGAAACGGATGATAGATGGAGTCCCCCTCCAGTCTTTGCACCATCGTCACAAACGCGCGATGCGCATAGACTGGTCCAGCCAGGTGAGTGCCGCCCATGATCGTCTCGTTCTTCTCCCTGGCGGCCGCGGCGGCGGAGGAGGAGGATGCGTTAAGCGGATATTAGTAAGCCGACTGAGCGTTTGTTGGTCGTAGTTTTTGCGCTGTTCTAATGGTGCTGGGAAGACTATTTATAAGACTGGGCTCGCAGAAGAAAAGAATGAAAAGCGCCGTCGTTATCCCCCGTCAGGTGGACATTGGCGCGTAGAAAGGGGCGACTGGTTCAAATTGTGTGCGTGTGCGCAGCAGTAATGCCGACGGTGCCTGCACGTGGCTGTCGTTCGTTGGCTGCCAACAGTTCGGTTCCGTTCAAGGGCGAGTCGTTCCCAGCTTATGTGGCTCCTCGAATGGCTGGCAGCAGAGCAGCAGTGGCATCATCGGTCTCAGAAGGAGCCAATTCTGGTATAGAGTCACAACAGTCGCTGGTGATGTATCCACCAATAGCCATCACCAGCACGTGGCAGACTGAAGCAACTACCAAGACGCAAGGAGCGGCTGGGGGATTGGCTGAGACAGCGCTCCGGAAGAATGCACATCATTCGCGCGAAGGTGGATTGCGCAACAGCAAGCGGCCATCATTGGCAGACCAGCTCAAGCTCATTGCACAGGGTGCTCAGGATATTACAGCCCAGCTTCAGCAATCGTACAAGCTTCCCAATCACAGGTCCAGTGGCGGGAGTCGGTATGTAGCCATGCAGCAGACAGATGCTGTGCTGATGCAAGCGACGACCGTCAACATGATCGTTGGTAGGCTTGAATGTCGCTTCCCTTGTCCGGTTCACTTTGCAGAAGACCATTGCTCCTACCTTTTTCAGCATCCATTCGATGCCAAGGAGATTCAGATGATCATGTACTATCGAGACATGGTGCAGGTGCACATCAGCAGCCACGATAACTGCTTCCGATTCAAGATAAACCGCAAACTGCACCAATTTGGAGACGATTACTGTGCGTCGAATGCGAATCACTGGATCAAGATCGTGTTTGCGAGTGCTGGAGAAGTGGACAAGGTCAAATCATTCGTCAGTGGCCAGAAAGCTTATTTTACACAACGCATTCGATAAAAAGTTGAGCTGCAAATGAGTATTTTATTGTCCAATAAGGTCCCTCTCATCATTCACCCGAGCAGAGTTACCTGTCTTCAAGGTTGTTTTACTTTGACACGGCTTGCGCAGAGTTGTCATGCTCCCCGCGAATTTTCTTGGTTAACTTGTGATCTTCTCTGTGTACTCCTTCGATCGCGTCGCGCCGGAAAATAGTTGTCAGATCGCATGAACAGATTGGAAGACTTGCTTACGAAGCGCCTGGGGGTCCTTCGGCCTTTGGGAACGAAACGGGACGAGCGGATTACCAACAAACCAAGCAATACAGGGCAAATATCATCATCACCAAACCACCAACTTATGACAACAGCACCAGCCAAGCAAGCAACGGAGCCGAGGGTTATAGCAGCGCATGACAAAGCAGACAGAGAACCCACCCGCCCGTGCAAGCAACAACCGAATACAAGTACGGTGCAAAAATACAAAATCAAGCAATCAACAAACCTGTGGCGGAGCTTCCGTTGTCTCAGTCGAAGTCGAAGTGGCAGCAGCATCTGCAGATGCGTCCGTGCCAGTCGCTGCTGCTTGCTGGAGATATTGCTGATACGCTTCAGCACTAGCGACAGCAGCTTCACCGGTGACACCCCAAGCATTGTTGGCAGCGTCAATGCCATAGTAGGCCGCGTATTCGTAAAATCCATTCCAGTACGCGTTGGGATCGTTCGGGTCCGCAGTAGCAGCGGCTGCATTCGGATCAGCCGTAGCAGTTGCTTCAGTACCCGTTGCCGCAGCAGTAGCAGTAGCATCTGCTCCTTGCTGGTAGTATTGCTGGTAATAAGCCGCATCGTATCCTTGAGCTGTTTGAGCATCGTAGGTTCCGTACTGCTGTTGTTGGCCGTATTGGTCGTAACCACCCGCGGCAGCACCGTAGCTGTTGCTGCCATATTGACCACCACCATAGGACGACTGCTGGTATCCGCCGACACCCTGAGTACCAGCACCCTGCAAGATGACCATATCGACTTCTTCCTTCGCCCCAGCAAGTGACTCGGGAGGTCCTTCAATAGAAATCGTACGAACCGAAGGGTTTGAGCCAGCATCTGGCACCTGTGGGACCTGAATGCGAACACCATGGCGATCTTGGATACCTCGAATGGTTTCGCCACGCTTGCCAATAACAACGCCGACGCGATCGTTCGGTACTTGCATGTAGATTGTCGTCGTGTTGCGACCACCGCCGTAGTGCCCACCACCGCGAGGACCGCTGTCTTCGCTCAGCATTTGCGTAATCTCTTGTTTGGCAGCTTCCTTCGCATCCATGGTACCACGAATCGTAATCAGGCGCATGTTGGGCGTGTTCGGGTCCGGCGTCTGCGGGATCGTAATGCTGGTACCCGTGCGCTGCTGGATCGCCTTGATCGTGCAGCCACCACGACCGATGATCAAACCCACGCGGTCGTTCGGCACCAGCAGCTCCAAGGTATCTGATCCGTCCGGGTTCACGCCTCCGTAGCGATCCAATCGATCGCGATCATCACGCTCACGGAAGTCTCCACGACCACCACTCGCTCGTTCATCAATCAGCTTCTGGATCAGCTTTTGCGCCAGATCCACAGCCTCCTGCGTTCCCGAGAGGTTCACAATACGATGCGGCGAGCCCATCGTGCTCTCGTCTTCACGCACGATCTGAATGTGCGCGCCACTCTTGAGCTGCAGGTCGCGAATGGTTTCACCCCCACGACCGATGATGTAGCCCACAAGATCGCGCGGCACTTGCATGTCGAACGAGTTGTCGTCTTTGCCACCTCCAGCTCCAGGAGGAGGGCCATAATGGCCGGTGGGGCCTCCACCATCACCGCGATCGTAGTTTTCGTTCAGCGTGCCATTGAGCTCGGCCACTCTACAAAGAACAGAACGCGATGATCATCAATGTATCGCACACGATGAAAGCCAGCAAAGACGTACTTGCGGAGCTGTTCCTGCTTGAGCTTCATGGCCTGCTGCGGGTTGAACAGAATGTCTTCCACTGCGCTCTGCGCCTTGGCGATAGCTTCGTCCGTATCGGCCGTGATCAGTACGTGGAGCTCATCCTCGTCATCCGGGTCGCCAGACGGATCCTTGGACGAGCCCTTGCCGCGGATGAGGATCTTGGCGCCAGATTCGTCTTCCATGCGCTTCTGATTCGAGCCGCGGGGGCCAATCAGCAGACCTAGCGACGTCCATTAGCAACTGTCTCTTTAAACGCAGTGCTTATGTTATAACAGCAGCAGACGCACCCATGAAGTTGATATCCGGGTACTTGTCCACAGGAATGAACACTTTCTTGCGCTTGCGGTCGCCCAGAGGCACGGGACCTGGTCCTCCGCCCATGCCGTCTTCCTAGTGAGAGTCGCGCCTTGACGGTCAGTTTCACGTCCACGAGCAAAGAGAAGGCGACACAGAAAGAGAGCAGGAGACGCACCTCCCAACGGCTTTTGCGCTTGCCAAGCGTGTCTCCAGGCAGCGCTGTGGCCGCCAAACGGGCCGCGATCGCTCGCGCACGAGCCACTGGGTCCAGATCCGCCATGCTGCTGTTGTTTTACCAGTTGCTGTTTGGAGCAGACGCACAAAGCCTTGGCTGTGTAGGGAAACTCTATTTTAACCAATCATTGTTATTTGAAATTTGTTTTTATCCAATAAAACACGATCACGTGTGAGGATTGGTTGAAAAGCGCTCATGCTGATGACAGAGTGGAAGTGCGGGAAGTCGGTGGAGTCATGCTTTCCATGATGCAGCCTCTGGCCATCAGGCATGACCCCCTGACATGGCAAACTCCAAGCCACAAGCCTTCGGAGAGAGAATGTCCAACGGCCATGACGTGTTCTTGTGGTCCTGACAAAGCGAATATCTATAGAACAAAGCAGGATCCGACAACCAGACCAAGATAACTGGCTGAAAATGAGATGACCTTGTAATTGGATAAAAATACTGAGGATGTGGTATTTTCCACCAATCGGAATATTGATTTCCTATACGCGCGCTCGCTCAAGTGCATTGTGCGGAAGCCCCAACAGCTCCAAGCACGAAGGCGACGCTCTCGGTCTCTGTCCATCGACGTAGAGACGTCGGCGGCCGCATCCAGAGCCTCCGAGACACAGACAGGCAACATGACGTCCCGCGTGCCGCTGCTCGTGAAGAACAAGGCGCGCAAGCCCACGCGCCTGCCGATCGCGCCAAAGGCCAAGCCCACGAATGGTAGACGCAGCTCTGTGGCTCCACAATTAGCTGCGCGCATGCTCAACTGACTGCACTGTGACTGTGACTACAGTAGTGCGAGCCAAGCGAACGCCTGCAGAGGACGACACGACGCTGGAAAAGCCCAGCGCTACGGTACGAAAGCAACTCTGGTGGGTTGAAAACCGTGACACTGACTTGAAGACTGCAGACGGACTCGCAGGATTCCACGGCGTCGGAACCGGAAAAAAGAGATGAGCTGAGTGAAAACGTGCCGTCAGAGAACGTGGCCCCTCCGCGTGTCCCCACGGCCGTGCCTGTACGCAAGCCGACTCCAGTGTTGGTCACACCGCGCGGTATTGCGCCTGGGGAATCCATCGCGACACGCAGCTCGCCGTTGATTCTTCCAGTGCATCGCAATGTGGTCAGAGTCTGCATTTGAATCAGTGGCTGTTTGGCTCGATTTCTGATCATTTCGATTTTCAGGACCAGGTTTCGGCTCGCGCAGAGCGTCTTTCCAAGATGTCGACCACTTCGTCGTCATTCCGAACTCCTGTTGGTTCGACCAAGACGCGTGTGAGCCCCGTACTTGGTCCACGTGTCGGTGGTATCGTCTCGCAGGCGAATCTCTCACGTCATGAAAACGACGCCAACAATGGAAGCCTGGTCAATGTACGATGTGTAACGATCTAGACGGGCGTGGTTGAGCATGAACTCATATTGCTTTCAATCTTAGAGAATGATTCGGAAGCTTGATATCAAGCCGCACCAGTCCCCGCGACGTGCGTTTCAGCACCATATCCAACAGCAGCAGCTGCAGCGCCACGCTACTTCAGTCACTGCGTCCCCTTTATCGCTTGCTGGTGAACCGACAACGACTGCTGTTCCTGAGCTTGACATTACCAAGCCTGCTCCAGAATCGGATGAGAAGATAGAAAAGCCTGTTAAGAAGAAGGTGGTGAAGCGTCGCACGCCCGAAGCTGCAAGCAAGTCGAAAGACGATTCTACGAATCAGAGACGCTCGGTTCGTCATTGTTTATCTTGAGCTACTCACACGAATACTTACTGCGCATTTTTGGAACTTTTTTCAGCGACGCAAGGTGAAGAAGCCAAATAGTTATAGGGACGAGGACGACTCGGAAGAGGAAGACGATGATCACGATGAAGACGTTGATCCGAGTGAACTGGAATTACCCGATGAGCAGCCTCAGGTGTGTACATCTTGCTTGCATTTGTGTTTGGTTATCACTGCAAATACTGTGTCAGCTACTCTTGAGTCTGATCAAATGTCATGAAATATCGTAGATTTATGTTCCTGCTAGAGAACGGGCTACACTTTGGGCCAAATCTGTGCTGCGTCAGCAAGAAGAAGAAGGTAATGGGCAGGGATCAGCGCAGAAGACAGACACACCGACACGTCGGAAGCGCAGTAATTCGACGCTTTCCCTCACGTCCAACACGAGCCGAAAGTCGGCACGTACGTCCAAGGTGGATGAACTTTTGAAGAAGGAACCATCGCAGATGACGATGGGTGAATTGGCAATGACGATCCCGAAGGGACGGCGTCTGACTCGCCACGAGCAGGAAGTCAACGCGACATTGGCTGACAACCCTTTCAATGGCTCACAGAACACGAGTGGATCCAATCTGATCAATACCCATGCGCTGAACCGTGCACGTTCGTTGTCGTTGTCGTCCGAATCGGCTGCATTTGGCGGCTCGCTTGTGACTCCTCAGGTTGAGATTATTGATGGCAAGATGGTGGTCCTGGAATCTACGATCAAGATTTCAGACCACGTTGCCCAACGCGATAATGAAGATAGCTTCGCTCCTGACGGTATCGTCCCTCGTCATCTCGGCCCGCGATACAGTGTGATGAGCAATGGACCTGGCAAGCGCTGGGGCAAGGATGAAACCAAGCAGTTCTACTACGTAAGTGCACCAGTTGAGCCGTTAAATGTATGTTCTCTAACTCACTCCGTGTAAAATGACAGTGCCTTAGCCAAGTAGGTCCGAATTTTTCCATGATGGCGACGCTATTTCCGAACCGCAAGCGAAAGGAGTTGAAGTGCAAGTTTAAATACGAGGAGAAGCACCACGCTCAACTCATCGAGATCGCTCTCAAGGCCGCTGCTGCTCCTCTAGGTAATCACCACAACGTAGACAATGCCTGGATCTTTCAGGAGAAAACTCACGCTAAGCAATGCCTGCTGTATGATCAGACACAGAAATTGTGGACGTGATTTCTCAGATGGTGGAAAATGAAAGCAAGAAGAAGGAAGCAAAGAAGAACAAGCGTAATTCCAAGCAGCAGCAGCAAATGGATTCGCCTGCGTTGTCGTCCATTGTGCCCACGCCCCCGCCGCCCCAGGCCGAGTTTTTGGATGACTACGACGACTATTATCGTGAGCGTAAGGACTCGTTTGATTTTGCTGGATAACGATTACCAGCAGTCTTTTGACTGAAAGAAAAATAAAAGCTCAAGCCGTTGCTCGATGTAGCTCCTTCACTTTAACGTCCCAAGTAATCTGCGATGATGTTTAGGCAGACACTTAGAGATTATAAACAGGCTGGCAATGGCTGGCAATGCTAAGCCATAGAACCCATAGTGACAGCCAACCAGTTTTCGGCACCCAATTAACAACTAGGGATCATCTCCTTCACTTGATCACATGAGCTCAAATATAACTTAAAGGAATACGTTCCAGTCGCTCGCTTGATCAATGCGCGGCAGAACACGATCAAAGACCGCATTCGACATTCCACCCTGGCGGAGACGGCCTTGCCCCAACGTGCGCTCGACGATCAGCTCCGACTTACGCCGCTCCAGCTCGATCTTTTGGTGCGCGAGTTCCAGTTTGTGGATTTCTCGCTTGTGCTCAAGTTGCTCTTTGAGCTGAACTCTTTCCAGCTTAAGTAGACCAACCTTCGCACGCGATTCAGCCGCGCAGACGCTGTCGACTGGTTCGTCGTCTTGGGCATTGGCATCTCGAAGATTCTTGTCTGGGTCTTCATCCTCCACACCATCTTCTTCAGCTGATGCTTTAGCAGTAGACATATCAACAATCAGCGATTTGCTCTCATTGTTGGTTTCCCTCTCGGATTGACTATTCGCTGGAGTTTGCTGGGTTCGAATCCGCGCAATCCGGCAGCTTCGACTGGTATTTGCTGATAGTATGGGCAAATCTCAAAGATCTGGTGTCAGAGATCGTCACTGACTGCATCCAACGTCGTGGCTCCTGACTGCGCCAGCATCTTCTTGGACTATTCGACGCTCTTGAGAATTCGACCGAGCATAGACCGTACCTGCCCAGCCGTTCGGTGCCGAAGGTCCTGTGCGCGCAGCAGACGCGCAACCTCTTTAATCAGGCGGGTTTTCGGCTCGATTCCGCTCTGCCAGCGGCTCACGTTGTTGCCATCCGCTAGCCAATCCACAAGAATCTCGATGGAAGACTTGGTTCGGCACCGGTCATTGTTCCAAGGCACTCTCCCGGTCATTGTGAGCGAGTTTCGAGACTGACGACCGGGCTAAGAGCATGAGATCCGACGGTTGTCAACTGCCATGCGAGCACTTGTCTCACAAATTGGTACGTTTTAGTACAGCAAAAGTAGGAGAATGATCACAAGATATTGCTCAAATAACTACATAATTCAATAGCACCGCACTTTAGTATGACCAATCCGAAGATTCATCGAACACAAGCGTCAATATAAAAACGTGATACACATGCCACAGCCAGATTTCACTACCTAGACGAACGACGCATAGGCTTCGTCTTCGTTGGCCTCATCGTCGCTGCCGTACATCTTGATCTTCTTGTTGTCCTTGCTTCGGAAATGACGGAAAGCCACACCTGCAATGATGAACAGTAGGCCACCACCAAGCAGAATCTGCAGATTCTCTGTCGCTTTGGCGTCTGCCACAGCTACAAGCGCTTCATTCGAGTTCAGAAGCCGCGCTGGATTCCCGAAATCCGGAACTGAAGCCTCATGCGCAGCGAATTCCATCTCCAACGGAACAGATTTGACTTCAGTATCGTCTTCTCCACCGAGAAACCGAGCAATGACTTCGTGATTGTGCTCGAGAAGCGCCTTGGATGGATTGTCTGCGTACTTTTGAGCTGCCACGAGGCCACGTCCGTCGCTGGGCTCGAAAGGCGGCAAATCAGGATACCGCTGCTCAACTGAGAGACCTCGATCATCCGCTGGGGACTCTGGCATATCTGGATAGTGCTGATCAGCCATGAGAATACGTGGTCCCTTGGTCGACGGATCGTCCGGGAAATAGTCGTCAGGGTATCGCTGGTGGGTCGTGAGCATCCGGGGCTTTTCATTAGAAGGCAATTCAGGAGTCTTCTCAGGAGGCAGATCTGGGTATCGCTGTTCAGCCAGCATGGCTCGTGGCTGCTCAGTAGCAGGCTCTGGAGATAGATCGGGGTAGCGTTGTTGAGCTAGCAGAACTCGCGACTCGCCATTCACAGGCTCTGATGGAAGATCTGGGTATCGCTGCTCAGCCAGCAACACTTGAGGTTGTCCAGTAGCAGGTTCCGGTGGTAGATCTGGATAGCGTTGTTGGGCCAGCAGAGCGCGCGACTGGCCCTTCAAAGGCTCCAGTGGCAGATCTGGATAATGCTGTTCAGCTCGTAGAAATCGCGGTTGGTCATCAGTAGCCATAAGCGCAGGATCGGGTTTCGGAGGGACCAGAATGGTCGTGCCATCCATAGACGGCAGGTCTGGGTATCGTTGCTCGGCCACCAGAGTGCGCGTCTTGTCTTCCGGAGGCAGGTCTTGATAGTGCTGCGTTGCCAATAGGTTCCGCGACGCTGCTGATCGCTGCAGCGTCATGTCAGTTCTGGTGTTCTCTCTCTCTCTTTGGCCTCTGGATCAAGTGATGAGATCTTTCCATCGCGACTGGTGGCAAAGGTCGCACACTCTCGATTGATTTGGTTGCATAATGAGGGTTTTAAAGTGTGGACCACATTTGCTTTGGCAATTCAGAATGATGGTAAAAGGCAGTTTTGATCCAAATGGAGCACAGGAGATGCAGGACGGTGATGTGCGCCTATTTGTGGCTTAGGTGGTCTTGTTTTGGCTTAAATTTGCCGACATCAACACTTTGAGCCTCGATCCATTTGAGCGAATGAAGACGACAGCACTTGGGTCCTAGTCCGGTCAAAGTTGGCCCGGTTAGTGACTTGGGACCGGTCTGGTCGAACAGTGACATACTATGTACCATTTTACTGGTACCATACATTTATGTACCGGTATCCATAAAGGTGATACTCCATAGCCGGTTCATACCGGCTTGGTACCATGATGGGGCAGGGATGAAAAGGCAGCCAGGAAGATCTGAAGGGACTACGAAGAAACAACTGCTGCAAGAAGGTAAAGGGAAGTATCTTCAGCTTTGTATAGGCAAGGAAAAGGGTATATAGGAAGGCTTAAGTGGTTATACAGTTATCGATTTGCGCCCTTCTGCACAAGTGCCCCTTCGTCTCCAGAAGCAAAGTGCCAGCTGGCCTTTGCGGTAACTCTCGTGCTCGGACGTAGGGCACATTAAACGCTCAACGCGAGGTCAGTCGAGTTAATTCTCCCGCCTCATTTCAAGGCGCGCTTGGTGACCAGATTCACCAGCGCAATAGTTGTTTGTGAGCGTCAATAAGTCGGCGGAAGACTTATTCTTTGTTCGTGCGCGCGTGTGGGCTGGGATTCACGACCCCAACAAGGAAAAAAACCCGGATCGGCGAGTCGAGGCATCTCGGCCGATCCACCCGCGATTCAGCGGCGAACGAGACCGGCGAAGGCGACTTAGGTGCCGTCTACACGCCTGCTGACTCCACAGATTCTTATTATTAAGAATTCTGATCGGACGTTTTCCGACATTGACTTCCGAATGGGGATGCCGTACGGCAGACAGTCTGCAGTTATCCAACAACAAGTGGGTCGAAAATCTGGAGCCATAATCCGTCCCGTCGGTACCAGCAACGTAGTGTGCAAACCCAGCGACGAAGCAAGCCACTCCGACAGTTGCATCTCGACTTGAAGTCGCAGCAATCTAGCTTTGAGTTGCGCGTGATTGTCAGGAACAGCAGCAATATAAGGAGCACTGGAAGGAAACACAGCAACGGAAGCAGGAAGAAGCATGGAAGGTTGCAGTACTGGCGTGCTCCGGAAGACCTGAGGAGCCCCAGCCGTCTCAGTATTCCAGTAACTACCTCGAGTGCACACACCGAGCACAAGTCAAACGTGAAATATAGCAAGCCGAAAAAGTTTGTCGGCGCCGAGATCAGAACGTGTTTGTCCGATTCCGGTATGAGTAAGAGCAGAGCGTGTGCAATAGTCGTCCATTCAGCAGCTCTACTGCTAGAGGTTTGTGTGGCAGTAAGTGAAGTGAGTGAAAGCAAGCTGAAGCAGTCTGAGAGCGAGTTGAAGCCGTGAGAGCAGATTGAAGAAGCTCCTGAGAGAGAGTGAAGCAAGCGAGAGCGAGTTGAAGCCGTAAGAGAGAGAGAGTTGAAGCAGTTTGAGAACGAGTTGACGAAGTACGAGAACGAGTTGCAGTCTGAGAGTGCGTGAAGCGTTGTGAGAGCGATACGAGTCGCTGGCGAACGAGTTGAACGGACGTCAGAACGAGAGAGTGTTGAGAAGGAAGGGAACGAGCGGTCGACCGCGTCTGGTACCCGAGTAAGTATTGGGAGTAAGACTCCATATATACTGCGTATTTACTTTAGGAGTGTGGACAGAGGGTGTGTGTAAATCGCTGTCAATAGATCTGAGGCGTGCAGAAGGTGAAGCTGTCGAGCGCAAGCAGTCTATTGAAAGAACCGAGCGACGTCGCTACGGCCGAAATCTGCGGCATGCAAAGCGATCGTTGGAGCCGAGTGGCCCGCATAAGGAGCCGATACACCACAGGAGCCCGTGCACTGACACTAACGATCCACTTCGAGAAGCGATACCCGATAAAAAAAAGAAGCGCGTATGTGCTAGAGAGTACAACTGGGACATTACGCGGAAGCCGAACTTCTAGTCAACGGCGTCAGACGGCCGTTGGCGAAAGAAAGCTCGTTGTTGTTGCCTTTCGATCGTTTGAGTTCCTGAGCTTTCGACTCAGCCCACGTTTGCGGAGAGAACGTTACACAGCAAAACAAGCATCGGCTCCACAGTAGAGCTGAACCATCGACAGCGACATGTGCCATCATGGTGACATTCTCTCGATCGGAAGAGTGCACAACATTGGCAGCCATGCCTCGAGGGCAGATAACGCGCTGTACCGCGACCACGTGGCGAGAAGCCAGTCTCGTCGTAGTTCCAGATTTGGTGACCAGGGAGATTTTCAATCTCATTACGAAGATTGTCGTGGTGTGCTCCTCAGTCGTACCTTTGTACCGCATAACCTTGAGCACGTGTTTCTTTCATGGAGATTGCAGCAGAATGACGCTTGAGCGCTTGACGAATCGGCGACTGGGGAAATTGGGTGCTGGTAGTTTGCCATAATGACAAATCTTATTTTATCGATACCCATCAGATCCCTCTCCTCCAGTACCGTAGATGAATACGTCAATGTTTTTAACTATGCACATGCACAGGTTATTCATTGAACAATGACCACATTCGAGTAACATTTCCACAAATTGTCTGATTTGGATTTGTTCTTCATTTACAGTTCGACAATCATTCGCAATTCTTCCACCAAGGCGATGGATCTTTCCCACGAGACGCCCGAGCAGATCGCACAGCATGTTCTGGTGCTAGCTGAGGCTGGCTCCTCCATGGAAGCGCTGCTATGCTTCCAGCAATGGATCTTCGTGCTGCAACAAGACGCGCCCTCGAACACTGCGTGGGTATTGCTCACTCCAGTGCTGCAAGCCTGCATGTGGCTCAAGCAGAACGGAGGAGTGCTGGGTCTCGCTATAATCCTGCGTACAGAAGTAATTCCCTTGGGTCTCCGTCACTTGATTTTGCATGCAGATTCTTCCACGTCAACAACAGTGAACTCAGAGTCTCGAAGCCAGTTCTTCGTGGATTCAAGTACTCTGGTCAATGGCTTCCGCCTTGGTTGCCACGACTACTATGAAGCTGACAAGAACGAGTACTATGAGATCAAAGCCATGGCGCACAAAGATTGGATCCACGACTTTCTATCGTGGCATATCGAAGTCCGTCCGGATGGGAGTCTCGTGTTTCGTAACTCCAATCCAGCGTGGAAGGAATTGGTGCTGCGAGGTCCGGTCCGAAACCATTACGTCTCTGGCCAGAATGTGGTTCTGGCTGCGATGCCATTGGATCTCGATACTGTCCACACTTGGGAATTGTGTGTCGCTGTGGACAGAGCAAGACAAAATGATCCGGATTCCATTAAGAACCAGTTCATGCTCAAGTGTGTTGGGGCCACTACGGACTGCTTCCTGGAGGCTGCATTCACAGACGAAGGCAAACGAGATTCCGGATCCTTTTATCTCTCTTTCCAAGAGCACGATCGCTCTAATTTGTGTGACTTGCCATGCTGGTGCATCCAGCAAGCTGGCTTTGATGATAACCGTGTCAACGCCCAGGAAATGACACGCCGACTTTTGAACTGTTCAACGTTTAATTCTGAGCTGATCCAAGAAAGCCTAGAAATGCTCCAGTCTGGATTCTACGACATTGTGGAACACGCTGAGCTTACAGCAGCAATTTCACGCATGTTCACGATGGGTGCCATCACGGCAACCAAGCTTGAAAGTGCGAATGAGTTACTGTTGGCAGCGATCAGGCTGCACAAATTTCATTTGGATACTTGCCTCGATCCAATAGCCCACCAAGACTCTGCAGCATTTAAGAAGCTTGTGCAAAAGCGGCAAAAGATTGATGAGACGATCAAGATCCTGCGTGGAAAGACCAATTCAACGGATGACAAGATCGACACGATCGATTGATTCGCGCTCTGTTGTGCTGTACATCTTGCATTCACCTGGTTTTTCGACAAGATTTACCCTGACTGAGACTGCCTAGTGATCGCGAATACGCTTTTTATTTCGAAAGAAATCGGGCGTAATTTGTCGCTTGTGTCAATTTTCATGATATCTTCAAAAGCAAGCATTTTGGTGCTATGATTAAGATAGGCACTCAAGCAAGGGCAGAAAAACAATATATTTTTATCTTCTCGTGCTTTTGTATATGAGTTTTTCGTCGCAGAGTAATTTTGTAGAAGATCTGGTAGTTTATGACTTGCTACGATAGCTTCATTCTGGTTTGACAATTTGATTCGTATCAGTCTGTGTTTTTGTTGAAGGAGTGACGCTACAACCCGAGCTGTCATTTTTGTTCCGAGATGCAACAAACTGGATAATATAGCCAGTCAATAATGCAAGCACAGCAACAACCATCTGCGAATTGGCAATGGAGCTGCCCAAGACCTGGAGGATCGGTTGGTGTACGTGCACCACTTTACTGCACGCAAAAGGACCGACGATGCTGTACTGAGTGCATGAATCCGTGATGTTGATCGCACTGACTGCTATATCAAACACTTCGGCAGACTTGACAAGCGCTACACAGGACGCAGAATCAGCAACAAGTACATCACGAGCGCTGGTGAAACTGGACCTATTACTCGCAACAAGCTGGATGCGGACAGATGCAACTCCAAAGGTCCCAGACAAGAACGTGCCAAGTGCAAGAGAATCACTTGGAGTTTCCCACGTGCCATGACCACTAAACGAGCTCAGGGTAGCTGCTGTTTCTGACGCACAAGCGCTTGAATTCGAAAACGGCATTGCAAAGACTTCAAAGCTATACGCTATTTCACATGAGAAGCAATTGTTTTGGCGGCACAGCAGCGGGTTCGTCGTTGATATATTGGTCGCATACCCGTACAGATTATACCCGGATTCTTTGGTTGGGGTAGCTAGCGATTCACAACTGAACTCTGGATCTGCCGTCTTGGTAGTTTTTGACACGATTTGATCCGTTGTGGAGGTAACACCGATGTAGGTCTGCACAGCAAACGCTGCGAGACCGATCATATACACGAAAATGGTCAAGCAACGCAGCAGGAGGTCATTTTGTAATACGGGCTCGGGTGTTGATGCTTTCTCGTAGTTGCTGAAATACGGGATGCATGTGGCCAGTCTGCGCATGAAGGCTGGTGTTTGGACCTGCTGTTGTTGAGTAGCTGACTTCTTCATCTCCGAGACGATGGTTTGGAAATGCCTTTGGCCTTGCTCGACAGAGCAGATTGATACCACGAAACGGACGTGCTCCTTATAAATAGACAAGTGTGCGTTTGAACCGTACTTCCTAGGGATGTTATAGGCGGTTTTGTCTGTAGCGCCAAAAATACTATTATACTGATATGTTTACTGCGGTGACAGTTTCTGGCTCCCAGAATAATCGTGCTCGACAACAACACCTTCGCAGACCCCGTACGAGAACATTATCTATTATAATTGAATTGGCCCTTGTTCGAGGTCGTTTGTTTGCAGCCTCCCAATTCTATCACTAAAAATGACGACCGCTTTGACGGCGGCAGTGCACTGTCTTGGCTTGAAAATAACCGAAAGAACGCAAAGGCATAAACTCGAAGCCTTTTAAACAGTGAGAACCAATAATCTAACAGTGTATTGATCAGTGTATTGATCGAAAAGAGACTGAAAGTGCTGCACTCCGAATGTGACGGCATTGAAGAGCTTGCCTAGCTCCAATGATACTTACGCTGATGGGCGTCATTACTGCGAGCATGTCTGGAAAGGAGACAAAGCTATTGTCGCCAGCGATTAAGTTGGTTTAATTCCTGTGGACATCCTAGAGCCTATCAGGAGGTGATTCAGCAGAGGCGCCAATATATCAACGAAAGATCGAGAATAAGAACGTCATCTAAGAAACAAGCCAAACAATCAAATGCGATGTGATTGTTCATTAGGTTCCAAACATCAGTCCTCTCCGCATGAAAACGAACTTAGGCTCTTGTTCACAATCGATTGTTTGCATCGGATGCGTCCATACAAATTCAATGCGCATTCACTGTTGGCGAAGTGAATGCCGTCACAAATGCAATGCTCCAGTACAAACCTGGTCAATCGACAGTGTTGATCTTGTCTGTATCATCAAAATCATCCAAAGTCAGCATCTTGATCGTTTCATTGATCTTCTGTCGCTTCAGTTCAAGCGTCTTGGGGATCTCCGATTCAAGAACAGCTCTTGGGTCAAGACACGTATCCATATGAAACTTATGCAGCTTGATTGCAGTCGACAGGAGCTTAGACGACTTGCCAAGCTTGTTCATCGCGATCGTACCCATTGTGTATATGCGCGCCAGAGCGACCATCAGCTCAGCATGATCAACATGATCGTAAAACCCAGAGCCCAAAGTTTCAATGCCTTCTTTCATCAATTCCGCATTGTAAGCCTTGCATTCCAAGAGTCTAGAAGTGATCAGCTTGGCTTTGGCACGAGCGGCGTCAATACCGGATTGTTGGATCCGCCAACTAGGTAATGCATTGCGACTAAGGCGATGACGCTCATCAAAGAAGACATAGTAGGACTGGAAATCGCGTTTTCTGTCGTCACTCGCAGCAATTCTGAGGAAGCAGTCCGTTGTTGCTGCAGTCTCAGCGCCCACACACTTGAGCAGGAACTGGTTCTTGATCAAATCCGGATCCGCTGTACTGGCTTCATTCAAAGGCGCACAGATCTCCCATCGAAAGACCACGTCATTATGGAGCGGCATGGCTCCCAGGACCACGTTCTGTCGGTCTATAGCGAGATTATGCACTGGTCCTCGCAGAATGAGCTCTTTCCACGCTGGATTCGTGTTGCGGAGAATCAGAGTGCCGTCCGAACGGACCTCAATGTGCCACGACAGATTGTCCAGCTTGCAGTTGGAATGGCCCATGGCCGTGATCTCGCCAGACTTGTTCTTGTCCGCTCGGTGGTAGTCGTGGCAGCCGAGACGGTATCCGCCGACAGGGTCCACTGAGTCCACGTGGAACACGCTGCGAAGGTCGGCAGTCGCAGCAGTCGAGCTGGATGAGTCTCCGTGCAGAGCCAAATGGCGCAAGTCGATCGGGATCGTCTCTGTCCGCAGCACAATGGCCTGTCCGAGTGCTCCGCCGTTCACCTTGAGCCACATGCAGGCCTCCAGAACGGGCGTGTAGCAGAACCAGACAGAGTTTGATAGCGTCGCTTGCGCCAGCGAGTGGATCCAGTGCTGGAAGAGCAAGACCGCCTTCATGGACGAGCCGTCCTCAGCCAGCTTGAGCACACGCTGCGCGACTTGCGCAGGCGCCTTCACGGAAGCAGGCTTAGCGACCGACATGGCGATTTAGTACTGTATTATATTGCCACGCCTTACATTAACAGCTGAACCATTAAAACCTTAAAATCCCGATTCTTATTTTTGTAGGTTCCTTTTCGAATCCCAAAATTGAGGATAATGCTTCTCTCTCTTAGTTCGAGAACTGTGAGTGCTGAATCAGCGACAACCAGATCTCGGAAATAAACGGGATGTTTGAGCTTGAATCCAAGCAAATTGATTCGTCAAAATCCCCTGCGAATATTTCTTCGATGAAAGAAGATACGTAGCTTTACTGTACAAAATGGGCTGTTGATCTGCACTCACAACGACCTTCTCTGTCAAGTCGTATCGCGTGACCGGCCTCGTCGCCAAGGCTACGACTCGAACGAGGACTTCCGTACTCTAACATCTTTGCCACCACGCCATGGACATGGACGAACCGCTTGGTTCTGGCTACATGAAGCCATCAGCGAGGTATCCATCTTTTTAAAAATGGATACCTTGCATGTTGGAGTTTGCTACTGTGCTGGTGGTGCTCACGACGGTGCTCAAGCCGGAGCTGTGGCGCAACGGCACGTTCTGGTTCTTCTCGCTGCCCAAGCTCGTGATCATGATGAGTGTGTCGACGCTGGGCGGCCTCATCTGTCACTTTTTTCTGCATCGTGGACGAGTCGGGCTACGTCATCACTGCGACCTTCAAAGTGGATTACACGCGCAAGTTCCAGCTCCTGGCAGCCTACCTCATCTCGCTGCAGAACTCATGCGCGTGCAACGGCGCGCTGGAGCTGGCGTGGGGCGGCTTTGTCACGCTGCAGAACTCATGCGCGTGCAACGGCGCGCTGGAGCTGGCGTGGGGCGGCTTTGTCACGCTGTTCCTAATCAAGCCCATTCGCGAGCGGTCCGTGTTCTTCATGCTGCAGTTTAACTTGCTGGACCGGACGGAAGACCGACCGCACACACTCAAGTGAATGATAAACTTTGTGGCCTCTTTTTTCCCGGCGCCGCTTTCTCCGCTCACAAGAACAGTCTGATTGGCCATCGTGCCTTATCCTTCTTGTCGTCGCCTTCGTAGAGATACGCTCTCTCTGCGATCGAAAACACATGCAGCGGCAGCGCAGCACCATTGCCTCCATCTTGCTGCTCTCGAGACCGATTCTGTGCGCGGAAGAGCCGAAGTCTAACACGCCGCGATATTCTTGAATGAGTTCGCGGCAATCAGCACAACACCCGATTGGCGGTATACCTGGTCGACGCGGAACCGTTGATGTTGTTGTCCACACAGGAGGCTTCTTGTAGATGACTGAGTGCGTCGTTGTTCAGAGAGTGTCTGCGATAGCGCGTTCTATCTCGAGTAGCTAGCTGTGTCTCTTCATAGCACGATAGCTTTTTCACCCTTACGTCGGACCATCCGGCCTCATCGCAACTGGCGTGACCCGGGATACGTCCATGACCTGCTCGCTCACTTCTTCCTTTCTCTCGCAACGCTCAATACAGTAAGTTGCGAAATATTTCGAGTCTAGTAAATTTCAATGAGGAATATTGACCAATAATAACGGCTTTTGGTTTGACCAATAGACGATAGACAAAACGAATTTGAAGCCAGAATTCTGTTGATGATATATTCGCTTCTGATTCCATTTGGGGAAGAGAAGCACATTAACCTCACGATTCGGCTTCATGAGGTTTAAATGATTCTGACACGAAGCAGGGTTGTTTTTCGATATCAGGTGATTGTATTGTCGCATGAAGGTAAACGGAACACCTGAAGGTTTCTCGAAGGTAACCTGGTAAGCACACGTCTGGGAGCTGCTTCCGGTATTGTCGAAAACAATCCACAGACGAAGCGCACCGCGCATTTCTATGAAGGATACAGATTCTGTTCTTTTCCAGTTCCAGTGGCAGATCCCGAACATTTCAACCAATTCATTGTCTCTTCAAGCATTCATTTACAGCAACCCATCAAAGTAGAAAGATCCACTGATTTTTTGTGTTCAGATAAATGGAAAAAGGGCAGCTCTCTGCTTGTGCAGTTTTAAAATGAAATATTTCGTGCTATGCATTTTTGTTGCTCGAGCCGTCCTTCTTCGAGTGTCATATATAAATTTGCCAAGCTTTGTCCAGACGCCAACCAGAATGAAGAAGACGCCCAAACAAATAGCACAGCATGTTTTGCAGCTTGCGGAAGCTGGAAATTCGATGGAATCAATCGCTATCTTTCAGCAATGGACACAGTCGCTACCACGAGAGGCCCCCCAAAACGCCAAGTGGTTTTCTTTTACTCCACTTTTGGAAGCCTGTATGTGGCTCAAGGAGAACGGCGGTGCTCTTGGCCAAGCCATTGTGTTGCGAGCGGAGACGATCCCAATTGACCTTCGGCATTTAGTTCTTCATGGCGATATTGTCACTTCCACTACCAAGAATTCAGAAACTCGGAGCACCTTTGTTGTGGACTCAGTGACTCCGATCAAAAACTATCGCCTGAGCTGCCACGATTTCTATCCCAGCGACAAGATTGGTAGTGAAATGAAAGTCATGGGACACTGTGACTTTATCTATTTGTGCATGGCGTGGCATATAGAAGTCCAATCAGATGGATGCCTGGTGTTCCGCAACACAAATTCTCAGTGGAAAGAGCTGGTTTTGCGTGGCCCCGTTCGAAGTCGCGATGTTAACGGCAAAAATGCTGTTTTGGGTGCAATGCCGCTCGACAATGACGCAGTGCACAAGTGGGAAGTCTGTGGGGTTTTGAGCTCAGCTACACGAAATGATCCAGACTCAATGTCAAGCAAGTTTATGCTCAAGTGCGTCGGATCTCAAGCAACGAGTTGTTTTCTGGAAATTAATTCGAACGCCGGATCAACCCGTGACATTAATTCGTTTTATGTCTTTTTCCAAGAACGTCATCAGTTGAGCTCTGGAGTTCTAGCAACTTGGGTCATTCGCCAATCCAATGTTGACGAAGCACGTGCAGCCGCCAAGCACTACAAGGATCGCCTCATGGAATGCTCCAACTTCAACGCCGACCTGATGGAGGAGAGTCCTGAAATACTGTGCTGTGGATTTTACGACATTGTGCTGCATGCTGAGCTTGTGACCGCGCTTGCCCGAATGTACACGCTCGGTGCTGTCACGGTGCCGAAACTTCGCCTTGCGTCTGATCTACTCTCATCTGCGATCAAGCTTCACAAATTTTATCTTGGTACATGCCTTGACCCCACAGTTCATTTAAATCCAGGAATCGTCCAAGTTCTGGAGCAGCAACTGCAAAAAATTGATGCGACGATCCAAATTCTGGGTTGACGGTGCTGTACCAACCTGCTTGAACGCCAAGATCATTATTTTGCGATCATTTCACAACCACTTGCTGTTACATCTTGTATTCCCTTGCAATTCTTTTTAAAAGCTATCGGTGTTATCCTTGTTGACAGCAGACCTCTATTTGAGTGTCTCACTATAATTTGTGCGACATGCAACTTGCCACTCAAGAGTGTTGGTCAATTCTGGAATCGAAGAGTCAGAAAGCAACTGTATCAGGTTGCAGTTCTACAGTACTCCACTCAGTTCTAGAAGATCGTTCGAGAACAAGGATTGTATATATTTCACAAGAGAAGAAGGACTGGTGTCCTATGCATGTACTAGGATCACATAGTAGGAGTAGGAACTTGTTTGCAGGCTCCATACGTAGTTGTGTGATCAACTTACTTTCCAATCAAGACACAACTCAAGACTTCACCGCTGGTTCTGTCCTTTCGTTAAAGGTTATGAGCCCAAATACGTCCGGCCCAAACAACATCCTCTGCGATGATAACTTCATGTGGGAGTACAACTCCCGCATGGCGTTGGGCAGAAAGGAACTACTTGACCACATCATGGTCGAGGTGAAGTCCGATGAGATCGCCCTGCGGGAGACGCCACAATAGAAAGTCAACGACATGAAGGCGGTGGCGTTCATGTCGAAGCGATTGAGTCCTACGTACCAGTCGATGGTCCGCGATGCCTCTGCGCTCGAAGTGTGGGAGATTCTTCGCTCGTTCTTCGTGAAGCAGTCGCTTCACAATCGTGTTCAGCTCCGCAAGCAACTACATGAATTTTCTATGGGATCCGGGGAAGATCTGATGAAGCACCTCGTCCGATTTGACGATCTCTGTGCGCGTTTGACTGCGGTGGGCGAAAGTATGCTGAGGACGAGAAGCTGGTTGTCCTGCTGGGAAGTCTCCCAAGTGAGTATGATGCCATGGTGCGCATCATCGAAGCCCACAAGGAAGTGACGCTGATCGACGCCAAGGAAATGCTGCGTCGAGAGCATGAGATGCTCCAAAAGCGCGAAGTCAAGGAGACGGCGTTCAAAGCACTGTCGGGGACCGTGGAGAGCAGTTCAGCCACAGCAAGCGCTCGAGTGGCCGCAATGGTGGTAGTGGTCGTGATGGTGGTCGCCACAATGGAGCGATGGCCGTCAAGGTGGTGGGCGGCAAGGTGATCGTAAAGGAAGGAAGCAATTTGAAGGGAAATGCTACAAGTGCGGCCAATATGGACACAAGAAGACGACATGTCCAAGAAGAGCGGCAATGGTGGAGACGAATTCGTATTTTCCGCCACGAGTGGTGGTCATCTGCACGGGATGACTTGGTTATTGGATAGTGGGGCGAGTTCCCACATGACTGGTGACATTGGTGATTTTGTGGAATATCGGGAACTGGTAAGTCCTATCGAGATCACAGTGGCGTGCTGACAGCTGTCGCCTTTGCTTGTGCACCCTGCGGTGGTCCTGTTACGGCTGGCTGTCTCGGGCTCGCAGTACGCTTGGGGGCTTCAGTCTTGGCCAAGGCGGCAAGTTCCGCTTGAACCTGCGTGCCGGTGCCTCGCCGCTTGCGCTTGGAGGCTGGATCAAACCACCCATCCGCCATTGGGCCAACGCTCTGGGGTGGACGCTTCGAAGCTGCTGGTTGCTGTTGGTCTCTACCAGGCTCTGGTGCGGTTGTCATTGTCGATGGAGGTGGTGGGATGGCTTGGAGAAGAATCGGGCTCTTGGAAGCTGCAGAGAGGAGTCGGCTTCGGCGGCCACGGCAGTCTCCGCTGTCGTATCGATGTGGAGTCGACGATTGGGCAAGGACGTATGAGTCATGACTTCGTGAGGCACCGTTGGCGGAGGCTCGAGTGCCCCATTGAAGTCACGATGGAGCCTGGTTGCTTTGCCGAAGTCCTTACTATATGCAGCGCGTACTGGTGTGGGCTGGGATATAGCAAAACACGGAATACGAGGATAAATGCGGTGATGGTGAAAAAAGAATTCGTGCTTGTCTGTGGTGATATGATGGACCTCGAGGAGGGAAGACGGGAACACCGCAGACTTGAATACAGCCGTGTAGAAGTTGGAGTCGTAGATGTTCCGGTCGTGCTTCCGTTCTCTAACGAGAGAGAGCAGCTCGGAGCCAACGCATGCAGCTACCACTTGTTGAACGATGCTTGCTGGTGCTGTCCGTGTGGGGACTCGGATAGAGTAACGCAGTGCGTCATTGCTCGCTGCAGCTGAGGAGGCTGTAGACCGGTTATCTTCCGCAGCGAGAGAAGCAGTTGAAGCCGCTGTCCTTTGTACAGAAGTGTCGAGTGGTGCTACTTGTCTGCTGTTGCGTGATCCGCATGACGAACTGTATCGTTCGCGTAGCAAACTCTTTTGACGAGTCTCAGAAGGTCGGTCGTATCACAGAAGGCCTCGGTGTCTTGACTTTCGTGAGCTTCGATGCGATGCAGCTTGATGGTGGTCTCAGCCACCGTTTTGGGCATACGGATGATGGCAGGAACGACTGCCACTACCTGCACTCAAGGTAATCCTCGAGGAATTGAAGGTATGAAACCCGGTGCGCCAGCGCATGGGGAAGCCTGGGGGGGGAGTCGAGGGCAAGCGCTCCCATTATCCAGCGTCTAATGCTTCAGCTTCTCCGGGTGTCATGGCGCGCAGCTGGTCGTCAGCTTGCGCATTGTAAGTGGTTTCCGCAATCGTACGCAACCGGAGTTCCCATGCAGCGGCCGTTTCCGGAGCTTGGTCCACAGCTCCGGCTCCACCTGGGTCCGGCGGCCCTCAGCGTGGCCGCCATGCTCGTTCGATTCGGAGGGCGACTGCTAGGGTTGCGGTTGCAATACAAATTCCAAAGTATGCGATCTCTCAGCCGCTTAAAAGACGTGGATTGGAGGGAATTTGCTCTGAGTGGTCGGAGGCAAATTGGAGAGTTGTCCACCAGTGTTGGTACACCATGCTCAACCTTCTTTTTCTGCTCCATCGTAGACTGTTCCGTCAGAGCTCCGTGGCAACTGATCCAGCGTTGAGCTTGAGCTTGCGGTGAAGCGGGAATATATTTACTGGTTACACTCTTGAATCCTAACCAACTCTCAACCGTCATAACCTATCGTAACCCAGTGTACCATTCTAGAATCATCTGACCGGAGTGGAGACTCACTCCTCAACTCAGGCAAAGTGGCAAGCATGGGCAAGGTATTGTATTTGCATTCCACGAGACCTGCGTGATATACTGATCTATTGTGGGTCACCTTCGTATGAGCCCCCCACATTTGAAATTGTATCAAAAAGCAATTCTTCTTTTCGACTTTGCCGTACTTGCCGCAATGACTCAAGAAACAAAGA
>JAADVW010000357.1:0-33981 GCA_023335875.1 Elongisporangium prolatum
ACAGCGCAAACAGCTTTCGCATGCCAATTGTCTGGAACACAATACACGTTGCCACATCATCCTCACCCACGACGACCTTAGCCACATTTCCAGACGAATCTTCCGTAAAATCATGTAGCACATGTACCTGGCGTCTGCATTTTCTTCGCGATTGATAGCTTGTATCATGTTACGTACGTCCGCTGTTGTAACTGCTTTACCTGCATGAAAATAGAGAAGTCACATATCGTCACAAACTACAATATTTATCCACATACGGGTCACGTACCAGACGATTCGCGCACGTAACGAAGAATCTGTTCGAACGGGGACTTGACTGCAACACACTCTTGTACTTGGCTCAATATTTCTGGGTCGGTAACACGGCGGTTTTCGGCATAAGAATTCCAGATTGCGATCAACAATGGGTGTGTGTGACGTGTGACTTGCCGCGTAACCTTGACGCGAAAATCGAAGTCAGCGTCCGATGCCTGCACTTTCCTCTTCACGCGCACCAACGTGGCAATTATTCGGGCTTTGCAGTCTGTCGATCGATGCTTTTGAAAAGGTCGGGCGCCTTTCGCTTCATAACGCCAAATATTAGTCCTCTTCACACATAAATCCCCAAGTCAGCACATATCTCTATTGCGCTTCGCCCATCCATGCGTACACGTAAAAAATCTTCTGGTAAAATGGGCCGCATGATGTATCGTAGGCCCAGTTTCTCTTCTTTCGATTATTTCTTGATTCTACGTTAATCGAGCTTATCTTCCTACACGCGCACACACACATTAAATACTGGGTTATTTCCTACCTGTCAGCACACGTACCTAAATGGCTAGAGTGTTTCTTCACAGTAAGTTCGAAGGCACGGTCAAACGTCTCCCATGTTTCGAATTCCGTATCGTTCATGAGCTTCGCTTCGACCGTTGTAATGGCACCACGTTGCTTGTGAATCAGTCGAACTGGCTTCGCGCTGTGTCCCGATCCACTGTCTTCGTCGTCCTCTGCGAGATCTTCCTCGTCTTCATACTCACTGTCGCTCGCGTTGCTCTCGTCTTCCGGGGCCACGATCCGCGATGGCGCCGCGTGTCGTCGTGCCTGCAAGTGGACCAGGGGGGATATTGTCGACTGTAGAGCTTCTCTGTGGCGGCAAATCAGTATTAGTTTATACAGGTCGTAAAGTACCAGAAATGGATTCTATTTATAGAGTGGTACATTTTGCCCTAAACCATGAGGAGATGGGCAAATCACATACTCGCCACATACCCGTCCCGTCCCATGTAACAGGTGTGTGACAACAGTCACTCCGATGTCGTAATCGTAAAACAGCGTGAACAGGGTGTTTCGTCAGCACACAATGAAATCAGTATACTGTAGTTAACTTCTGCGTATCAGAAGTACTGTAGGTGTTTTACTGTTAACACACCGTTATCGCCAAAGTACTTCTTAAATTTTAGCTGATAAGAAGCCTCCTTCCGCACGGAAGGAGGCTATATGCTATATATATACATGATGAATGGATTGAGCTTGCTTAATACACGTACTACGTAGAATACAGGGGCAAGTTTGAGTGCAATCTGAGCTAAAGTTCTGTCGTCCATAAAATGACGATGTCCATGGACCATAAAGTGAACTTGGCGAATAAACTAAAATAATAGAAAACCTTAGGCCATTTGAAATAAAGATACGCCTTTTCACAAGCAAGATGAGAAAAAAAGGACCAAGCAAGTTGAGAACACCTGTTAACTTATTTCGAAAGTAATATATATTATTACAGGATACGTTAAATGGCACTAATGGTTCTGCCCCAACTGCTCCACGAATCACTCGTGGCAGCCGGACATATCTTCGCTCATTCTCCTATCTTTACTGCATCTGCTGATTGGTGAAGTTCATCACTCCTTATTCGTGCAGAAAGTGCGCAGACTCTGCACTGCAGAGCATTCTCTATCGTTCCGTGTTGCTGTTCTTTATATGTGCCCTGTGAAAGTTGGAACTTAGACCAAATCGGTTTAGACAGGATCAAAAAGAAAAGGCTGAAATATAATCTTCTTTCTCAGCTTGCTTGGTCCTTTTTCCTTTTTTATCGTGCTTGTGAAAAGGTGTACATCACATTGCATTATCCAATCGTCGTTGAGACGCTTTTGGGCAGCTATTTTTTCAGCAACATAACTAAGAGTAAAGAAAATACAGTACACGAGTGATTTAGCTAACAGCAGCTCATTGCCGTTTTAATTGACCAAGACCACTGCCAATGCGATTCAGTACGAGTGCGTGGAGACCACAACACAATGGCCATGATTTAGACAACCGACTCAAGATACATTTTCGGCTGATTCTTCATCGGTCGCGACTACAACATTCGCCGCGAAGCGCTCAACACCAATACGATTACTCACGGATAGCTAATCACTAATCGCAGTAACGAGGACGAAAAGTTAGAATACCTGCTTTGAAGACTATGCTGCGGTACTAAGTAGGTTATTGGGTCATTCCCGAAGTTCGAAAATGGTCCGGGACAAAATCCCGGTGCGAAAAAACATCACGTGCAGGCAAAAGAGCACCGAGTCAGATTCATAATACAGTATCAAAGTTGCAAAAGGAGTACCCTAATTTTTTACCGGTATTTAAACTCCACCTTTTCAAGTTCGAATTTAGCAAACCAAAGTTCGATTTGCAGAAACCAAAACCTCTATAATTACATTTTTAAATCAGATCAAACGATGTAAAGTTAAACAGGAATAAAATGGAGCCGGAGCTCGTGGCCATCAAAGCACTCACTTTCCAACTTGCCTCGCCTCGTATCATGGCTTCCTTCAAGTACCAACGCTACCCCGACGCTGTCAACCTGCGCGTCATCAACGCGGCCAAGGATGGTCACGACAGGAAAGCTGTGGCTTCTTACAAAGGTTTTAGTGACGTCCGCGCGCAAATGGGTGCAGGGGTTCGTCATTGCCGAGGAACCATAAGCTCCTAGTCACCGTGGGGGTAAAAAATATGAGAAAATTACCATGCACCTCTGGAGTACCTGCAAGACAGAATCGGGATGAACTGCCACCTCGCTGCAACATAGTGTGACGAACTCGAAGCCGAGTTTGAAGTTGAAGTGCCCCTACTGCGATCAAAAACCGACTGGGCGAGCTTTGCATCTCTCTGAAGAAGACAGAGATCGTTTTAACTACAAAAAATACGGACATAAACAAGAAGAATCGACCCAACTATTTGTCTCAGCAGCTGGATTACCAAGCGCTTGGAAAGGACATTTACTATGTGACGAGACCAGCTAACTTCAACACGTGGTGTTCAAGAACGCAAGGATGGAGCAAACGTGACCGGTGCTCGCTGAGTATGCACCCAGCAGGAGGCGGCAAAAACATGTCTGCATGCATCAGCATTCGCAGCATGGTGTTTCATGAGGAGCGTTTCGGTAGCAACAAGAAGCAGACCGTGAACCACTTTCTACGGCGTATGCTTCAGCACAAGCACACTACGGTAGCCCTCAACAGTGCAGTAATCGTCCTTGACAATGCTCCCATCCATTCTCGCGTTGAGCAAGTGTTTGCTGATCCAGCTTTTGCTGGGGCCAAGCTGCTTCGCCTTGCCCCCTACTCGCTAATTATGAACCCAATTGAGAATGTATTGCAGACGATGGCCTGTCGCTAATCCGTAAGATACTGCTCCATTATCTTACGGTAGTATCTTACGGATTAGCGACAGGCCATCGTCTGCACCTAACTGGTGTTACGATGAAGTCCCATCGCCGTATGTTATTATAGCAAGCGGCTGACCTGTTTTTGCCTGGAGAAGTCATGCCTGAGAAGTGCAAAGCCTTTTACGATCACACATGCCGCTTCTATATGGATGTCATTGACTTGATTGATATGGCTGTTGGTACCTGAGAATTTATAACTTCTTTGTGTGGTATTTTTTTTTACTGAAAATACATTTTTAAGGATACCAAATCGAGCTTTGGCTTTTGCTAAATTCGAACTTAAAAAGGTGTAGTATTTCCGGAGTCGTCAAAATGTTTCGCCAAAATTTGGCGATCGCTAATACGCATAGATTTTACAGACATGAGGTGAAGAATTTCGAATGGTGTAGCTGCCTGAATGCCAATTATTTTCATTGCGGCATTATCAACTCCACTGCGTTGTTGGTTCTCCATCCGTAGTTTTTCCGGAATGAATTTACTAGCTGGAATAAAGTTGGGATTGTTTACTGCTTCATTTCAGTTGCGTTTGATTCCGCATTGTATTATATAACCTGTATATTTGAGTCAGGTAGAATTTTTTTTATAGGAAAAATCTTTGTGTAATGTATGCAGCCACTGAGTCTCCACAGGATCTTCTGAGATTCTCAATACGACTATAGTATTCACCCTTGAAGATCAATCCTTGGATAGACCAGATAATGTTTCTGATTTCACGAATGATACTTTAAGTTCGCTAGATACGTTCGACAGAATGTGTAGAGTGTAACATCTAAGGTTCAGGACTAGGCCCAACTCAACGTACAGGTCTTTTGCCACATTTAACAGACAGCCATTGTCACAAAATAACGGAGTCCCGGAGAAAAGACCGATTTTTGAATCCATACAGAGATGTAAAAACCACCGTACGTTGATCTTGTGTTCAGCGCCAACAGTTGCGAAAGCAATAGGCATGTTCATGTAGTTTCCATCACGACCAATCTATGTCAAAGTACTCTTTTTTTCCGAGGTCTTCTGCAGCTGGTGCCATCGAAGCTTAGTATAGGCAAACAAAACCTCAAAGCATCAACTATATCTGAGAAAAAATACGAACGTTCTCAAAATTGACCATTCGTGCCGCAATCTAATGAAACAACAGTACTGGGGTTCGATCGTTAAAGCTCACTTAAAAGCGACGGAATTTGAATGAACTATTTCTCAAAGTCGGCACTTAATATAGATAACACATCGTCTTTCGCCCCGTACTGTATATATTGTCTTTTTGTTTCCACAAATTTATGTTGTCGATTAGACTGAACGATTCCTGTCAAGGTACGACGACTTGCGTTAACATCACCTGTCGCAGTAGCAACAAATGAAGGCAGCTCGCTGATTTGGCGTTGAGTGGGATTTGCTGTGGACATGCATACATCATTCAGCGTGGTGATGTGGAAATATCGTTTAGAGTTCTTTGGGGTTTGTTGTACACAAACCACGCTCCTGTGGAATCATACTTGAGTCGCTTATATTTTCCACTGCCTTTAACTTTAGGCACACATCGGGTACCATGGCTTAAACAATAGTCTTCTATGTTTTTAGCAAAGTCACGAATGATCTTGAGCTCTTCAGCATATATGTCTCAGACTGGGGGGTTTCTTCCATGAGCGTTGTGTATATGCAGCAAATAGATAGCAACTCAACTGTTGTGGCAACGTACAAGGTGTGAGCGATTTCGCGTATGAACCTCTCTAGCATTTATTTTTATTGTGTCTCTTTAAAAAAGAAATCTCGATCCTTGTTCTCGTTGCTTATAACATGTCAGTGAGTGAGCCATCTCATTTAACATTGTTCATTTGCATCAACTAGTATGATTACGTTGAGGTGATGACAGGCGTGCGTCAACGAATCTACCCTACACGGCCTGTAGATTGGCCAGCACGATCAGGTAAACGTAACTAAACAGGCTCACCAAGTCGTAATCAGCTGCAAAAGTCCATGGCCACGGTCTTGAGTTAGATAACCCACTCCACGCCCAGGACGTTTAGCTCATCTGCAACAACATGATATACAGGAAGTTTTTGTTGTTCAGGAAGCGGGTCAATCTGCTGAATGCCCGTTCCTTATGACGTCTGCCATGCAGCACAACAAGTCGGCTGACGAAGGCCATGACCGGGCAGTACAGATTTTCTCACTAGCCGTACCTTTGACTAGTCCCATGTGCGATGTCGTACTTCGGATTTCTGTAATTGGCACTATGTAACGAGCGTCACAAAGAGCACGACGGCTACAATGGGGCTGTGCTGACGGTACACGGCCTGGAGACGCACCGTCTTTCGACTTGTCCTCGAGATGCTCGAAACGTCTGCCAACAATCGAAATGAATGAGTCTCTCAAGAGCCAGATGAATACAAAAGCCGCACATACAGTACATGCACCGGTATAAAATTAAGGTATGCCTTTTGCAGATGGTACTCTTTTTGATATTGTGAGTCTGACTCGGTACTCCTTTTGCGATATACTCACCTGGCAGCCCACTCTTTTGGTCTGCTGGGAACAAATTGTTGCGATATTAAATCTCACGATACATTTTCACCTCCAATACCTAATACGGCACGTTCTCTGCGTGAAAGATTAAGGAACACCTCATTACAAATTGCCTGATTTCCTATGTGATACTTAGACGTATATGAAGTAAATCAGGATGCATGTCCTGCTGTAAATCCTCAACACTATCACGTCGGTTTCTAACACCTAGAGTCTCCTACTCCTCTCAGTCGCCTCGCTCGCCTCCCTTCGCAACAGGTTATGAGCGCCAGATTATCACGGTCGTCTTTGTTCCCTCGTTTGAATGGCTCCTAATTTAAGATATGGACGACTCGCGTGATCGCCGCTCTCGACAGTGACGTCCTTATCGGCTTCATCATGGGACCCAACTTCGGTGAAGACGAAAGCGGCGTGAATGCAGACCTCGGTACAAGAAATCTCCACGAATGTGAACACCGCCAGCCAAACAAGCGAGTCGAGTGCGACCTCGCAGGAGACTATGAACTCAAGCGCGTCGCGTTCATCGTTCGGTTCCTCATCCTTAAACGCGCCGTCAAGCTCATCCAATGGTGCTATCTCCACCAACGACGATGCAGACCAAGACGGCAACACGATCGCTGCTTGACTGCCTCCTGTGATCTGATCGTTCTTTCAAACGTGAGCACGCACGAAGAATGTTAACACCAATAGCCGTATGCCGAGCGCAAGATGATGGAAGTGAAGGTAAAGGCGTATCCCTACGAGATGATGGACCTAACAAAACTTTGGCAATGTGAACACCTGAAAACCTCGTACGCATTTTTCAGCGCCTTTGCAACCGCTACGTAGGCGCAACTATCCGATAGCAATCCCAACTATATCACACATTAACTCATGGAAATCAAGTATGAAGAAGGCGCAGCATCACGGCGCTCTTTATGAAACTGGAGAATGCGGTCGCAGCTGTCGCATGGGGCTTGGCATGGATATCAACGACAAAATGAAGTCAATGTACCTCACGCACTCCATCCAAGTCGAACCTTTCTGCTTGGAAAGGTAGCCGCTAGTTCATCCATACGAGGAATTGAATCAGCAAATGGAAAAGCGCTTCCGAGAACCAGCCGCGATAACTAGTACCTGTCGAAGCATGGAAGCCCTGAAAGCAACGAAACGACGGCTGAAAAGGCCTTGCCCGCTATCAATGGCTCGACCTCCGGCCAAAACTCCAGCATGACCTGCGGATACTGCGCCAACATCAACCATGCTTGGGCAAACTGCCGTGTCGTGCATTTGGACATCTTGGCGTTATAAGTGGTTGATGATGCCAGAGCACTAGCGCCAGGAGGATGAGCCGTACCTATTACATCTCCTACGGTGCTCCAGGCATATCTCCCAACACTCTCACTCGAGTCACTCCTATCTGCGCAGTAAACGCTTGGAACTTCATCTTTTCCATCGGCTTCGTGAATGTGTCGGCGACCATCACAGCCGTCGCAAAGTACTTCAATTTGACTTAGCCGGTTTGCACTTGTTCACGAATCCAATGATAACGCACATCGATGTGCTTGGATCGCATCGTGACAGCCTTCCCTTCAGCCAAATGCTGGGCACCTTGGTTGTCTTCGTGAATGAGCACTGGGCCCACCTTCAAACCGAGCTTAGTGATCAGGTTCTTGAGCCCAATACACTCCTTTACACCATAAGTAAGAGCGACACACTCTGCCTCACAGGTTGAACGCGTTACGATTGGCTGATTCTTGGAGCTCCATGCAATGCAGCATCCATTCAGCAGAACAATAATACCCGTTGACGACTTGCGCTTACAAACGCAGCATCTACAAATACTTCAAGCTCCAGCGGCTTGCTTGAACGCTCGGAGATGAGACCCATGTTCACTGTATCAGCAACGTAACTCAACAAGCGATCAATACGGACTTGGTTGGTCGCTCTGTCTCATGAGCCAGGATCCGAACTGATGTAGCCAAATCAGGTCGACTGACCGTTGATGCATACAGAAGGGCACCAATTACAGGTCTAAACGAGGGGTCAAGTCCGCCATCATCTTCCGCCAGCATCTTTTGGAAATCCTTGACCATAGCGTCTTCTTCGGCTTCTTGATTTTACTCAAATCAACAAAGCGATCGACAATGGACTGGCTGTAAATTCGCTGTCCAATTTCCAGTGAAACATTTTCACTTGACCAGATCAGATCTATTCCAACGAAATTGCTAGCATCACTACACGTCAGCACAGCAAAGGCATTTCGGATGGCACATTCAAAATCCTTCAACGTTTGATCAAGATCACTAAATATCAACATATCGTCCACATACAGTAGGGTGACGATCACTTAATCCTTTTCGCGCTTGAATACGTCTGATTGGCACTGCATGAAGCCTTTAGCAATGAGAAATTTGGTCACAGTCTAGTACCAGGCACGAGAATCTTGACGCAAACCGTATAGAGCCTTCCGCAACTTCCATACCTTCGAATCTGGTCCAACACTTGGTGGCGAGATGAAAATATCTTCCACCAGCAGGTTGTTCAAGAATGCAGTCTCAACATCGAGTTTTGAAGGTGCAGCCATCAGAGCATGACAGCGATATCCAGCACAGTACGAATCGAATCGTCTGGCCTGAACGTGTCTGTGTAGTCACACCGAACCGCTGCGAGAAACTTTTGCAACAAGCCTCGCCATGTACTTGCCCAATGATCCATCTACCATAGTTTTGCGCTTGAACACCCACTTGGTTTGCACCAGCTTTGCACCTGACGGCAGCTCGACTTCTTCGTAGGCCTCCTTATCTTTAAGACTGTTAAGCTTGTTTTCGACTGCTGCACGCCACTGGTCAGCGTCAGGTCTACTCAAAGCTTTTTCATGCGCCAGTGGGCCTTGGTCGTTGCTAGCGGATCCACTCGCTTGGGCTGAGTGCGACTCTTCACAGCGTAAATGACAAAGAATCCACAGACATTGGCTGCCCTGAATCCGTTTGCTCTGGCGTCGATGCAGATGGCTCCGCAGCTGCTCCAACTGGTTTTCGGGCTTCTGACTCTAGAAGATCAGCATCCAGTGTCACTGTTTGCTTCTGGTAAGTAATGCCCTCAAAGAACACCGCATCGCGTGCTACCATGATGGTTCCACTAATTCCTGTGCCTCTTGGGATCCAAAATCGATACGCGCTACCTTTGAAATATCGAAGAAACTTGCCTTTTACCGTTTTTGCATCCAGTTTACGGCGCTTAGATTCTGGAACCAAAACTTGAGCGTCGCAGCCAAATACATGAAGCCCGCTCAAAGCAGGCGCGTTGCCAGTGAGAGCTTCAGTTGGCCTTTCCATTGAGCGCCGTGGTCGGGCAGAGATTTTGCACGTAAGTAGCAGCGAAAGCAGCATCACTCCCAGTCGAATTGCTAAGAACCGCATCCTGTAACATCGTGCGAGCAATTTCGACTATCGCACGATTGCTGTGCTCAACATTGCTACTTTGCTCAGGTACATTCGGAGCACTGAACTCTTGCGAAATCATGTTTTCATTGCAGAGGTCAGCGATAGCTCCATTTTCATACTCCACAGCATTGTCACTCTTGAGAACCGAGAAGAACCGGTCGCAAGTTCGCGATACACTCTTTAAGAGCGCGTAACTGAGCGACTGCGCTCTTCGCTTTCACGGGGAAGACCGAGGCCAGATGATAGGGTTCAATTATGATGCTCACCATTCCGGTGTAGCCATCATGTGACGTTGTCTGCATCGGCCCCACGTTATCGATGGTAATTAGCGCCTGACCATTCTTGAACAGTCGAGGCTTCTTGACCATAAAAGGACTTCTAGTCGGTCTTCCTGCAGCACACGCTGCACACTGTAACGTGTCATCTCCGCGAATCTTGATCCCCACGAAATACGAGTCAGTCTCTGAGGTTCCGAAACCATTGCACAAACCGCCAGACCGTTTAGGTGCTGTACACTCGCCCTTAAAGTGACCGCGCTTGCCACAACTAAAGCATTTGCCCTTGGTATTGCGCTTCTTCAGTGTCGTCGCGAAAGCACTTCCGCCTCGCAACGACTGTGCTCCTGCGCCTTTTCTCGCTGAGCTTGATTTGCTCAACGCCTAGATTCACCCGCAACTTGATAAGCATCTTATCAAGCGTAGTACCACGCTTCAAGAACACCGATGTAGCCATTCCATTCAGGACCGAGGCCTTGAAGGAAGTTGCTTTTCTTCTCGTCGTCCTTGAGCCACACCCTGCAGCAATTCAACTCAGCCAACATAAGTCGAGTTTGCTTGATGTGATCAATCATGTCGCCTCTCGTCTCGAGATACAGTGACATATACTGGCGCTTTAGCTCACGGACCGTTGAATCGCACACATGACGGCACGAATCCTTCAACGCGCTGCGCATGTCCCTCGGATACGTCATGTTGGCAACAACAGCAGCCAGATCGTCTTTCAGTGCCTATAGAATTATCGACATCACAAGCTTCTTCTGAAGTACCAGCTCGTGTAACAGCGTCTTACCACCGGCTTCCACCGCTACCAGTGCCAAATGATGTTGGCGCACCCTTCATCACAGAGTCCGAGACGTCCTTCACCTCGAGGTACAGTTGAAGTTGGCGTGATCAAACGCAGTACTCGTGCCGTCGAACTTGCAAAGCTTCGTCGTGAAGTTGGCGGTCGTGGAGCTCGTAACCTGTTGGATTGGCAAAGAGAAAGAGGAACTTGAGATATTACTGGTGAATCGAGAAGAATTACTTTAGCTGCAACGACAGCTACCTTTTCCTTCTTTCCTGTCTCCTTGGGCGGCCTCCCGTATGCCTGGCTTCATCAATGGTTGATGCTGCCAGAGCACTTGCGCCACGAGGATGAGTCGTGCCTATTGCATCTACTACGGTGCTCCAGGCACATCTCCCAACATGCCGTATGGCGGCAAAGTACACCTGCCAGGGGGAGCTGTGTTCGTGCGTCTGGACTCTCACTGGGCCTGACGTGAAGCGTGGACTGCAACCTCGGGGCATACATGCTGAAGTATGGAAGTTGTTGAGGCATTTCGGCCTTGACAACCCTCCTCCGAGCGATAGCGGCGCTACAGCTAGTGCTCCGATTCGTGCTGACTCACCAAGCTTTTCCGTCAGCAAGCATGGTTGCGAGAGGTTCAGATGAGTCGTTCCAACCCCCTGGCCACTCCAGTGGAGAAGAACTTTCGGACGAGGTTCGGTTGCGTCGGGTGGTCGGACAGCGACTTCGTTTGGCCGCGCTTCCATCTACGTCGCGATGAGTCAACAGTTGCTTCACGAGGTGGCGGATCTGTCCCTCAGAATCCACAGATGGTGGTGGACCCCGCGGGTGCACGCGGAGCCGCCGAGTTAGCTGTTGCCTTGCACCATACTCCTCCTCAGGTGCGCTCGTATTCGGCGGACGAGCGGCTGAAGAACGCGGAGCGGCTTGCGCTTCACTTGCTCGCCGAGCATCGCTCGCTGCACCGGGATTACAAGAGACTGCTTAAGGATCTTGCGGCGCACGGAACACAGCGTCACTCGAAGCAATCGCGCGAAGGTGAGGGCGAGCAGTCGATCCTCGAAGCGTCATCATGGTCGTGATACCTTTTGAGGCGAGAAGGTTGAGTGCAGTCGGAGCACCGGAGGGAGCTCGAGCGTGTATGCAGCCGCGCCCACCTTGCCCGGATATCCGAAAGGGGCTAATGTAGCGCGGCAGCACCTTGCTCACGTTGTTCGAGACCGCGTGATTAGGTAGATTAGCGTATCCAATAAGACCAGTTCGTTTACCTTAAACTTGGCCTTGTTCTTGCGTCCTTTCGAGTCTACATTGTTCTTTTGCGTGTCAAAGACGTCAGCGATGGAATCTCTGATAAAGTGAATAACAGCTTGGCGCTGGAGTAGAGATGACTTTGCAGATCCAAATAAAGGATAAGCAACTGCTTGCGTGATCCGTGAAGGAGCACCCGTTGTTGGTTCTGTTGCGGCAACTGATGGCCGTGATTGGACAACGCGAGGTGGTTGTGTTCGAACAACTTTAGAAGTGTTCAGATCTGGCACAGGAGTCAGATCCGGATCAGCCGTTCCAACTGAAACTGAGTTGGAGGTAGGAGCCAGATCCGGATTCGAGCCGGCAAATTGGATATTGGCCGAATTTTCGTCTTGAGAACGAAATTCCAGGTTTAAGTGGTAGAAGCGCGATCTTATACAACTTAAACCGGGAATTTCGTTCACAATTGCAGGAGTCCGAGTGTGGCGACCTCCGTTCACAAGGAATAGAGTATGCTCAGTGGGGTCATTCACAGCGTTGCCATGGCAAACTCGGTCATCGACAAGAATCCACTCCAGTGAGGGAATACGTGAGTGGAGCTGCTCAAAACATCTTCAAGGAAGCGGCTCTCGCGTTCCGTTTGTCCGTCCGTTTGGGACTGGTGAGCGAGGATATGTGCAGGCGTGTGTCGAGAAGCCGGAAGGATTCTATCCCGAAGCAATCCGTGAATCTCGGATCACGGTCAGAGATGATCTCGTCCGGCATCCTACGATCAAGGAATACTAAGTCAATGGAGACGCGCGCGCAGATCCTTCGGCTGTGATCGACGCGGAAATAGCAGCTAGATGAACCATCTTGTTTAAGCGGTTGACGAGGACTGGGATACACGTACGTTTATGTGTATCAGAAGGAAGTCCGAAGACGAAATTCACTGAGATGGACTTCCAACAGTCGGCCGGCACTAGCAGTGATTGCAGCGGCGCGTGTGGTGAAGAAGCAGCTTGACGCGCTGGCAAAGCTCACAGGCTCGCACAAACTTGCGGACCCACTTGTACTGGTTGCCCAATGTAATTCCTTCGCGAGAAAGACAAATGTCTTCTCACGTCAGACGTAACCACCTATAGGAGAGTCATGGTTCTCGAAGATGAACTGGAACTCGAGATCCTGATCATTGCAAACGACGAAGCGGAGTGCGTCGTCATTGTCGTGCGATACATCAGGACGCAATCGCGCACTATGTATTGGTGACAGCTTCCTCAAAGCTGCGGAGCCAGCTTTGCTTTAGCTGTCTCCGTGAGATCGCTGACATACCCGACAAGACTCTGACGTCATCGCCCGAGTCGAATGCGAGTTTGAACTCTTCAGTCAAACTTGAAGCGTGCCGTGGGATGGACGTCGCGTTGAGCACCGTCGTGGTGTCTTCGAGATCTGGCAGCCGTGAAAGCGCATCGGCAACGACATTCAGGCTCGGCAATGACATTCAGCGGGCCCGGTTTAAACTCAATCCGGAAATTATATTCGGCAAAGAATGATAGCCATCGGGCCATTCGTTGCGAAATATGGGGAAAATTCGCCGCAGTACGTAGAGCAGCGTGGTCTATGTAGACCAAGAAGGAACGATCGCCCAAAAGATAGATCCGGAACTTCGCCAAGGCGTATTTCATGCCAAACAATTCTTTGTCATAAACAGGGTAGTTACGCTCCGCCGGCTTCAGCTGGCGAGATTGATATCAAATCTCTCTGTTACTGCCATCGGTGTCTTGTTGCATGAGTGCGCAACCAATGGCAAAGTCGCTCATGTTGCAGACACTGGAATGGACACTCGTTTTGAGCAATCGCTAGCACTGGAGCCTCAGTTAGACTGGGCTTGATTGCGTTAAAGCTGGTCTGATATGGTCCGTCCAATCCCAAACAGCGTCTTTCTTCAGAAGCTGGGACAGTGGCCGGCATAGGCCTGCATAATTCACGAGTTTTTATACAGGTATGTGGCGAGGCCGAGGAATTTGCGAAGGTCCATCACTGAATTGGGTACAAGCCAATCCCAAATCGCCTTGATCTGTTGAGGATCCGGGCGGACGCCGACTTTCCGACGAAGCAGACTAACACAGGAATTTTCGGTGCTCCCGTAATTCATTTCTTCAGATTTGCATTCACCTTCTGCTTTCGTATACCGACAAGACCTGATCAAGTTGGATCCGGTTCATTTTGATGTCTGTCATGTTATCTAGGTCACGACTGTTGATGGACACCTCATCGAAGTAACATGGTTCAAATTCTCGAACCGAACGAAGTCGATGTGTCACACATTTGATGAAGGTAGCCGTAGCATTCATCAGGCCTTGTGGCATGATAAGCTATTCCCGCAGTATGCCGCTCGAGTTGCTGACGAATGTCAGATGCACGTCGCGTTCACGCATCAAAATCTGGTAGAAGCCATCTCTTAGATCGACAGAACTGAAGATGGTGTTCATGCCATCAATGATGACATCCTTCCGTGGAATCTGAGCCTTCGTATGCACCGTAGCAGCATTCAACTTATTGAATGCGTGCACGATACACGAGCCCTCAGTACCTTTCTTGACACAGAAGTTATGCTGCTGTGAGGCGAGATGGACTCTCGAACGTATCCAGCTTTTTGACAAGCGGTAAAGAACCCATCAATTGGCGCTACTTGGTCTGGAGGTAATGGCCATTGCCTCGTCACACGATACTTGGTGCCTGGCACGAGGCCGATCTCGTGATGCGTGCCTTTGTCCGTGGGGAGCTCACATGGAACTGTCTCAGGGAATACATCGGCGTATCCTTTCAGCGTAGAAGGGCGAGTCTCGACAATCATCTCAACCTTGCCATCATAGTTCTCTTACGTATCTGCTCAACCTCGGGAGCGATCTCTGTGGAGAAGTGTTGATTCTGCTCCATCATGGTCTCAATGGATACAGCTTTATCCGTGGCCATGGTGATGCAGACTTGATAGATGTCTTCTTCCCGAAGTTCGCGGAGAAACCGGGCATGACGCATGATCGGGAGTGAGAGGATCTCTTAAGCCGAATTCAAAAGTGACTCGAGCTTAAGAGGGCGACTGGCGATCGCGATCTCTGTGTACATCAAGACAGTCACAGTCTTCGTGACTGGTGCCTCGGATCTTTCGCCAGCTAGGCTGTCGATTTTCTTCTCTGGCGCGGGGATATCCATGCAATCTTCTTCGTGAACGCTAACAGCATCAAACTGGAAGCGGCACCTCTGTCTAGGTGCAAGTGCGCTGGACGTAAACATCATCTTCGGTTTGCAGCTCTGGTGTATGCGACTTCGCACAGGCCATTACGGGTGGTGAGGATTCTCTCTTGGCACACAGCGACTGGCTGTTTGTGTTCTTCTTTAACCGCGGGCGGATCTGCACTTCTTCTTCTTTCATTCTCCGACCCTTCTTTACGTAGTCCAATCATCGTGGCACCACCTTCGGAGCCATACACCCATGAGCGTAGTGAAATTGCTTGCGATAGCGGTGGCGCACTAGTGGATCACGACGCGGAGCCGTCAACAGGACGTAGGACCCGTCCATGGGCTCTACATGGCGATTTCTTCTTGCAAAGAGATCGAAGCGCGGCGGCGTTTCATGTGACTGCAAGCGAGCTTGCCTCGAACTGAACTCTTCTTGGATAGCCAAAGCGATGCATCTTCAAGTGTACATGGGTACTTCCGAAAAAAATACGTCTTGACTTGGCCATCGTTAAGCCCAGTCATGAAAGTGATGACTTAAGTTTCTTGTGTCAGAGGTTCTGTCACAATACTCGACACGAGATATCGTTCTCGTTGCGCGTAAGAGTGGATTTCTCGCTTTCCTTGGCGGAGCGCAAAAAACTCAGCTCGAGATCTGAACTGAGACTCGGGTGGCTCGAAAGCAAGACGGATGTCGTGCTAGAACTCTTCGTAGGACACAAAGCATTGTGGGTACGCAAGCTTGCTTCCATATGCCGACATCCAGGATCGCCCACCGAGAACGGCCATTGTGAAGGACACTTGGAGTGTCGGCTCGATAATGTATCGCGCCGAAATCGCGATGTCTAATTCAGTTAGACATCGGAACCTTGGCTCGCCTTCTCCTTTGAAAGGGCTAACAGCGAGCTGCAGTGTCTCGACACGTGGTGTGGGGGCGTGCCTCGACTCAGTCACTACCCTTCGCTCTCGGAGCGCTCTTCCTCACTGAGATTGGCATGGTGATAACGGCAGCGTCGCCATGCATCTAGCCCATGCGGCGAAAGGCATCTCACTCGTCGTGCAAGTGTGGGTAGCACTCCCGGGAACCGACGCTTGAGGGTGCCTCCATCGTTGGACGTAGGATTCTTGACTTAGGCGGTCGTTAGACAGACTACAAGTGCTTCCAGGTGTAACGGGAAACAGATAACTGGTCCCGAGACGCGACACACACTGTGCTGTGGAGGAAGCGGACAAGAAAGGTCTCAGCAATTGCTGTGATCTGGAGCTTTGTTGGTAAAAATAGAAGTGATTTACTCTAAGTAAAACCCCAAAACCTACTTATAGTGTTTAGCCAGTCACTCTCATTCTCGATCCTGATATGCCAGGAAGGTAATACCTCCTGTCAATCACTTGAGCAAGTTCCCTAATAGTAAGAACCAGATGAAAACAGGTAAAGCTAGGCGAAAGTCTTGTGCAAGAAGCACAGTATGACCTTTCCCGGTCAACCCACTCACAACATAGTACATAGTCATATAAAATGGTGGTATTCTACACGTTGTGACGTCGTCATCATACACTATTGCTGCTTTTGTGTACGTCGTAGTAATTAAGCGATATCCGAAATTGTAGTATGCATCTCCCCACCTATAATTTGCTAGTGTCACCAGTATAAAAAGTACAGCACAGACAACCTTGGTAGCTGTGGCGTGGAAATCGTCCATCAGGTTCACGTAGCGGGGTGACTTTGCCTTCGCCAGCTTCGTCTTCTCCATGGCCAAGTTTAGAGTCTGTAAGGATGTGGATCACAGTCGCACCTGCACTCATTGCATACGTAAATATTCCGAGAATTACGTATACCACCTACACTCATGGCATACACATTCATTCGATTGATTACGTCTTATAGAATATATCCCAGAGCCTATATAGCCAATTAGATAACTAGTAGTACGTGAGGTGTAGGTCTGCATATGATGCATAAAGATACTGAAGCATGATTGGTCGACGCATGGAGAATATCCAGCGTGTACGCCAAAGAAGCGAAAGAGACTTAGTGGCGGCTTAGATGTAGCAACAGCGAACTAAGGACCGCTCGAAATGAATCGCTTTTACATTTGCCTTCTACCAAACAAGCCTCCTCACCTCCTTACAGAGTCAGTGAGAACATGAGAAGTGACTAGATAATGATTACCACTAATCGACAGAAGACACACTAAGTCCATGACCTGTTAAGTATATCACCAATATTTGATAATATCAAACATGGGTGATATACTAAATAGGCCTTGGCCTCTGAATGAATCAACAGCGTGAGTAGAAAACTCCTGTGACAGCAACATGTATAATACATGCAGTAGGAAACTCCTGTGTCAGCAACATGTATAATACATGTTGCTGACATGCAGTTCCTACTGCATATCGTGAGGACTGATAACGGATTCTCCCCTTCTGGCTTTGCATGATCAATAGAGGAACAGCAGAACGATGCGACGTTATCTTTCGTGATCGGTCGGTCCGATGACGCAAGTAGACGCAGAACCGATCGTAAGCACAACAACAGTCGGAATTGTGGTAGTACAATGAGCTCAAGTATATGCCCCTTGACACATGATTTAGAGAGCCGTGATTATCGCTGTCAGTGCGGCTGCCTTGCCACAGGTGGCAACTAACTAGTGACTTCAGGTTTGATCGCGATGCTCATTTTTTGGGGGGGTCTGTCGGATCTGAGACTGTTCAATTCTCTAATAGTTATGAATAGGGATTATATATTATTGTCCCTTTAGTAAAGGGTAAAGGCTTTACCGTTTGGACACGTGATACAGGACGCTCCCAGCTGTTGGTCAAATATAGAAGAAACAGAACTGAACCCACCACTTCAAGATACAAGGTGACACACTATACCGCAAGTGGAGCGGTATAGTGTGTCACCTTGTATCTCGGATTGGTGGTACCGATTTTCCATCAATTGTTGCGTCATTGTAAACAGAGCCGATCTTGAAGGAAAGGTGCCACGCATTGGGGCAGCGCTGAGCCCACTCACTCTTCGTTTAACCGCCAAGCTCGTACATCAATTGCCAATGAAGTTCTTACTGCCTGCCGACACATTTCCAAAGCTCACGATATTGCCCAAAGCCGCCGAGATGCTGAAGAACATCGCCAACGACATCGTCCAGGAGCGTATAGCCGAGTTTCATGAGCACGTTGAGGTGCACAAGGGCCACGTTGACACCAACTTCTGGAAGAAGATCAAGGTCCGCGAACAAATCTCCGTCTACAAGGAGCGGCACGTTGACCCGGCGACCACGGACGCTAACGGCAAGACTGCGCAGATGCCCGTGATGCTCACGGTTGGAACGATTGAGGGCAATCTGAACGACGTCATGTACGGCGCGTTAACCCATTCGACCGATGGCATGCGTATCCGCAACGCGTACTTGGACGACAGGATTCGCGACGGTCTCCAACTAGCTTCCTTGGTCAACCCTTCGACAGCTGATCCACTGCGCTCACTCACACTCAAGTGGAGCTTGAAGGAGAATCTGACCCTCACACCTCCACCAATCGTGCGCATGCGCGACTTTGTGTTCCTCGAAGGCACGGGTATTGTCCGCTCGACAACCGGCGAACGCGTTGGTTACCATCTCGTCCATACGGTTGAACTGCCCGGCATCCACGAGCTGCACGAGTACAACATCGTACGCTCCAACATCTCAATCTGCTTTCTCTACCGCCAGGTGTCAAAAAGTGTCGTGAGCGTGTACTCCAAAGGTATATTGAACGGCTTTGGCTCCATACCGGCAGCAATCTTGGCATTGGGAGCTGCCGAGACGCTCGTGTCGGTCGGGCGCTACGTGCAATGCGCTGATTTGAAGAAATTGGCCTGGATTGCGCGTACATCCAAGCCAACGGATCCTCTGCTGCAGAACCCAAAGGCATGTGGTGTTTGCACACGAAAGCTTAAATCCGCTAGCTATGACGACACCAAGAGCCGCTGCTGCGCCTGTCGAGACCGTATCTGCTCACGTTGTGCTATTAAGAAGAAGCTTGCGTACTATCTGCCTCACAAGCTCAATGCGCTGTCGTTGGTCAAAATGAGATTCTGTACACGCTGCGTTCTGCGCGCCAAGCAGACAAGCGCCTACGATGTCGCTGTCTATGAAGTCATTGAGAGCGAATCCGGCAGCTCGAATCCACTCATGCGAGAATCAGCTACGTCATCATCTACTTTCTCCACTCAATCAGATGAATAATTGTTTTCTGTGGTATAGCTACGTGGGATGACATGTTTCAATGTTCTATATCAATGATGATGAAGGTTTTTGAGTATATATTTAAAGATTTAGCATTCGCTTAAGTTCTGCAAATGAATATTATCCTTTTGTCACCTTCATTCCGTTGGCGACCCTGAGAATCCGTTCACTTGCAACATGAGAGCTTCCTGATCAAAACAAATAAACAATTACTACTACCGTATATCTCCATAAGTGTCGGCGTCTCTCCGTGCTTACGTTGCTGCTTTACTTGCTCCAATTTTCGTTTGTGTTGAAGTGACAAAGCTATGGGACTTGGGCTCGGCTACGCTGTGATTTGCTCAACAAACGAAGAGCTGATTGGCACGTGAGTAAATATCTATTTAATATCAATTCATGTTGAAAATTGCGAAACCGATTGATTACACGAGCAGCCAGCCATCAAGAAAAGCACGGAGGTTGATGGCGCCGACACAAAAAATGTTGAATTGTTCACCATGGAGAGGGACATGTAGGTAGACCCTATAAATTCATACTTACTTCATATTCACTTCACGCTGACATTTAATGTACAACAGACCGGCCATAACCTTTTACACTATGGGACTTTGAATAGACGAAAGAGTGTGGGAGTGTTAATATTTGGCGTTTCATGATGCCGCTCTGCTTCGATGGTCGTGGACAAGGTATCAGATCAAACAAAAGACTTTAATGAACATGAATACAGTGTCTTGCTCTCTTAGTCGATGCTACAGCATTAATACATTTGTCTTAGCTGTTGGTTTAGCCTTCAGAGACGAGTAAATTCGGATTTCATCTTCATATATGCAGCTGTTGCACTATTGTCAGTGTGAACTCGTGTTGTGGGCGACCTGAAAGAGACATCGTCGCCGTTTTAGGCCAAACAAACACCCACTGGGTGATATAGACAGTCTCTTCAGCCTTCCATTTCTTAGCTTTCAGATCAAAAGTTTGAGAATCATATCTTATCTGGAAGAAACTCTCCAGCCCAAATTCAGTTCCTGGGGTTAAAACTCCGCACAAAACATCAACAGGTTATGCATGTGGCATTGGCGACGAGCTTTCGCTTGCTAGTATGTACACCGATGTTTTCGTTCGAGCATAGAATCTACCGGCACAGGAACAAACAATAGCGGAACCACTTTGTTCCGGTATGTGCTTATTTCGAGATAGATCTGTTTTCCCCGAATTGCCAGCATTAAAACGTTCAATTTCAATCACCGATGGTCACGTATTGTTTTCAGAGTTTGCAATAACAATGCCTCAATATATATCTGCCATTATCATGAATATAACGCATGTTACCTGTTCTCTCAGCAGCACTTTGCTCAATTAGGACGACGTGGGTTCAGCCGCTGAAACGATTAGATGAACATAGCTGTAGTGTTCAGTAACACCACGAAGCGTCAACAGCAAACAAGGCTGTCTTGTATCTTGGCGATTGCTTCTCAAGTGTTGGTCAATCGTAGAAGAATCCAGAAAATGAACCCACCACATCAGTGATAAATACTCTGCTGTCTTCAAGTTGAATCTTACTAAGCTACAGTACTGTTGAATACTTTCCATCGAAACATGAACAAAGAAAGGAAAAGCGGAGTAGGACTGATTCCACACTCGCCATTTCACCACCAAGTTGATAGATTGGTCATGAAGTTCCCATTGCCCGCTGATATTTTTCCCCAGCTCTCACTCTCGCCCAGCGATATCCAAACGCTACAGAACATCGCCCGCGACCTCGTTCAGGAGCGTATGACTGAGTTCCATGAGCACTTGGAGGTGCACAAGGGCCACGTTGACGTCAAATTCTGGAAGAAGATCAAGGTCCGCGAACAAATATCCGTCTATAAAGCGACGTGTATTGATTCGGCAACCCAGAACGCCAATCGGAACGCTGCGGCAATGCCCATGGTGCTCACGGTAGGCACAATTCAAGGCAATCTGGACGACGTCATATATGGTGCGATGACCCATTCGACCCACGATATGCGCATTCGCACTGCGTACATGGGCGACAAGATGTGCGACGGTCGTCAACTTGCTTCTCTAGTTAAGCCATCCAGAACTGACCCACTGCGCTCCCTTACGTTCCAATGGCGAGTCAAGGAGAATCCGGCATTCACACCACCGCCTTTCGTGCGATTGCGAGACGGCGTTTTAATGGAAAGCACGGGTTTTACTCACTCGCCAAGCGGTGAACGCTTTGGTTACCACCTCGTCCACTCGGTTGTGCTGCCAGGTATTCATGAACTCCACGAGTACAATATCGTACGATGCAACATCTCTCTGTGCTTTCTGTACCACCAGGAGGCTGACAATGTCGTTGGCATATATGCAAAGGGCATATTAAACAGCTGTGGGTCTATACCGCCCGCAGTTTTGGCTCTGGGGGCCGCCGAGACGCTTGTATCGCTCGGGCGATGCGTTCAATGCGCTGAGTTGAAGAAACTGGCGTGGGTTGCACGTATAACGAAGCCAACCGATCACCGACTACAAAACCCGAAGGCCTGCGCTGTGTGCACGCGAAAGCTCAGATCGATTTATTCTGACGATGCCAAGAGCCACTGCAGCGCCTGTCGAGAACGAATCTGCTCTCACTGCACGGTGAAGAAGAAGCTTGCGAGCTATCAACCGCACAAAGTTAACGAGCTGTCGATGGTCAAGAAAACGTTTTGCACTCGATGCGTTAATCGCGCTAAACAAATCAGCGCAATTGAAGTTGCCACATACGAAGCCGTTGAGACTGAATACGATGTTGCCAACCTGCTGGTGCGCGATTCAGCGTCATCGATTTCCAGTTTGTCTACTATATCCGATGATCCACAGCTTTTAATGAGGTAATCCGTGAGGGATTCATTTGCTAATTACGTAAGTGCCACAAAATCCAGGGGATTGTAAATCAATAATTGAGTTGCCATATAAAATTTGCTTTGAATTCTGCATTAGCACGTAACCATCCCAGGTCGTGAGTTTGGTACACATCCACGTTGGTTTTAGCGCTCAAACTAAACGCGATATTCGGGTGCAGTCTTATTTTCATGCTCAGAGTTTGCGTTGAGTCGCATTTCTGCAACACACCGGAGGTTAGGAATGTCCTGCTGACGAGCAGAAATCAATACCTGATAATAAAAAAACTTGTGATACTGTCACTAGTCATGTCAGCTGTGTTTTTTTTTGTCAAATTTGTCAGATTTACAAATGCTTCCGGATCTTTTTGTAGTAATTCATTCGCACAAGAGTGTATCAAATCTTTGTTCCATGTTTATTGCACAGAGAATAGTTAGAATAGACCGAGCGCGAAAAGACAATCGCACTGGCTCCTACAGTGAGATTGACGTGATTTTGGCAGCGCTGAACAAACAGGCATTGCCATTTATTGTCAGTCGACACGGAACACATCGAGATTTTGCCCCGGAAACAAACAATATCCAACCTGGTTGGAGTAAAAATATGCAATTTGATGCAAGATCATCGCTGTTTTGTTAGTAGGTTCTTGAAGCTGGTCATCCTTCAAGAGACTCTGTATAGTGTTTGAGGACTTCATCTTTATATGAAGCGACATCGTAGTACTCGTGCGATCGAAATGGACGCCGAGATACCCATGAGTTTCTTGAAAAATAAATTCGTCGTATTTGTTAACATCAATGATAGTAGCTTATTACGATGAAATATCCATTTCAAATCATAAATATGTTCAAACTGATCGATGGCTCCATCGATTTTTTCTTAAAATATCAACATGCAGGCAGTGTTCGGCGACACTGAAGGCCCCGTGTAGATTTGCTAACACAAAAAGGTGTAAATATTGTCACCCTTTGCAAAGCTTTCGTTGAGGCTTGATTTTACCAGACGTCCGGGGCTCGTGAGGGACCCAGGAGCACGCACTATTTCATTTTCTAAAGCGACATATTGTATGTCGCTCCATAATCGTTAGAGCAAAACTGTAAAATATGTTACATGTTCCACATTTTTGCTGTATTGGGACGACGTTTTAGCTCCTGAGCATGAAAATGTGGTTTCGGATTGTATTTCTTCGTTTTCATATAGTCCGTCAGTCTGGTTGACTGTGAGGCATCAAGCATTGCATCGCCCGTATTCGTCAGCATAGCAGGGAAAATAAAGATTTCTTGTCAAACTAGTATTGAACTGACGCAAGTAAAGCTATAAGGAGTACTGCAATTAACTTCAAAACAAACACAATTAGGATACGTCGACCTCATAAAGCAAGGAAAACCTTTGTTCGTGCAACTCGGTTTAAGAAAATCGCTCACATGTTATGGTGCACCTTCACCCATCCGTACAATATAATCCAACAAACGTGATCTCGGTTAGAATCGAAACCTGGCTGGGCGCACGTATAGATTCATGGCCGTGTTCGCTAACAAGTATTTTCGTTAACTAGAGTTGTTTGGCATACGGATAAGGTAATTCTTGCATCCTTTTTTAATTTGTACATGTATTTTATCATGGTTGTGAATCGTTATTGCCAGACCACTTCAAAAGTGGGAACTCCCGTTTTTCCCGATTTTGAGTGAAAAGTGGATCAAAATGAAAAGCAAAAGTGGGAAAAGTGGAAGCATACAAATACATATTATAAACGAAGGTTTATCCTCAGCTATCTTCATTGACAATCAGTTTGAGTTGTTGCCACTGCTTGTAGTGAAGGATCCCTTCAACAGAAAGATCGGTGAGACAGGTGCGTCTGTCTGACTTCTCGTAAGATGTTTCTCATACAGATCACTTCGGAAACTGGAAAAGTGCTTGGGGTTCGTCGTTTTCTTTCGGGTTTAGAGCCTGTTTCAATATCGTTCGTCGTCTCCTCTCGACCAAAAACAACACAGAAACAGCAAACTAGCGTCTCGACATTGCCAGAAGAAGCATGGCGATCTCCAATTTTTAAACCGAATCGTGATAAATGAGCATGTACGAATTTGACTCCTTTTTTCGACCCTTTGGGGGCAGTTGATGTCTTCGTCGCTGCTTTTGAGGTAGAAGTGGCCTTCTTCGTCTTCGTTAAGGTCGTTTTGGGCGCTACGGTGGACTTTTCAGTCCGCTGCGCCCCTAGCCTTCTCTGCCTCATGGCTTTTTCGCGTCTGGCCAAACAATGGAGCTGAGTCTCAGATAGATGGATGTCCCAATTTGTGCTATTTTCGGCGTGTATCTATAAGTGGGAAAAGTGGGAAAATTCAAGAAATTCCCACTTTTAAAGTGGTCTGGTTGTTGCCAAGGACTAAATTTTGAGGTTGGTTGAATACTGTTGTGCGATTTCGCCATCCAAGTTTTCTACGGCTTTTTGGAGATGAATAAAGCAAATTCTTTACATCTTGTGAGCACACCAGTAGTCTCACTGAGAAAAATGTCAGCTCACTAAATAGATCCATCACAGATGAACTAAAGACAAGGCGCAATTGATTGATCACAAGCACAATCCTGTAATCATTCTAATAGAGTGACCTTGAAAAATCCGTGATTTCGACGCTGTACTGTTTCCAGTAAGATATATATTGCGAGCCCCACAGGAACATTCACTGTTGTTGTATAATCCAAAGCGATATCGCATTTGAGGTAAACCATTCGTTCCACAGGTCAATCAGCAAAGGGGTAGTTAACGACGAATATCGGTCAGCAATTGACCACGATAATGGTAAAAAACGATTAAGTAGCAAACGTAGTACTGCGTAGAACGAATTCATCTTCTCGACACGCTTCGTTGGACTCAAGTACGGACTCAAATGTTCGCGCGCCACTTATACGGTTCCAAATAGGCGCCCTTCGATGCTGTATGATCAGCTACTATATTCTACTTAATCATGCAGTACTGTACTAAAATACCTGTTGTAATTGAGTGTCATTTAAATACACATGATATGCAGTGTGAACTCATAAGCACCCATAGACAATATATCTTACAAGTCGTCAAGAACCGTTTGCATGTTACGTAAATGATATGTCTTATTTCTCATACTCACAGTTGGACGTTCATTTGGATCTCCTAGCGCCAAGGAGACTGATAAAGGACAAAATCCGCATTTTCCATTACGCAACCAGATTGCGGCAAAATGTTATGTATTCGATTAATGCCCGTGCTGGAGGGCATGGTGAGCGGCCCCATGATGAGGATTGACTCACGTGTTCACCAGCGTGCGCATCACATAATCTTACAAGACAGTCCGAGCGTGACCGCGGCTGCTTGCCGTGGATATTCTTCAAAACAATTGGATAAGCAACGACCGAGCATCTTGATTGCAAGTCGGTCTGCACCGCCCGTTAAGAGTGCGGTCGCTCCACCAATTCTGATTGAATGAGTTGAGTAGTTCTTGGATGGAACTCTGGCTGCGATCGCCGTTTTCTGAAGAGCTGTGGTGACCGTAGCTGAGTCCAGATTGCACAGAAATGCTTGTTTTTAGCTTGGTTGAAACTCTTGCTAGCCTTCTTGATATGAGGCAGAGCAATGACAGGGCATAACATACTATCACCAGAACAGTGCATGGTCCGCCATGCTCCACGTCCAAACTGATCATTCTTTGCGCCTTCAAGGCCGATTGTAACTGAGGATGCATCCGCACGTGATGTTCTTCTGCCTTTGTTGTCCAAGTAAAACGCATTTGCAGTCTTTAAGCAAAAATGCGTGGCGGTTGTGACCCACTTGCAAATTTTCTGAGCGCCGAAGTAGAAAGAAGAAACCAATCACAACGCTGCCCCACCAAAGACGCTGTCGCGGCTGGTTAAGATCGAGACTGCGGCGAAGCAGACCGAGGAATGCTGGGGTGACTGGTTGCTTCTTCTGCTTAGGGTTCGAGTGGCTTTTGATACCTTTGACTAGCATATCCAGGTCTGGTCGGGCAGCTAGTGATGTTCCACTGTATCCGTGGTACCACCGAACGCTTGCCAATTTGAGGTGAATCGTTGAGTAAGTATTGCCGATGTGCTGCTTGTTTGTACCGACTGCTCAGCAGAATGTTGCAAAATCTCCCAAACGTCTGGACGCTGTCTCGTCGTCTAGCCATCGAGACCACCCCATGGAATGGGCAAATACACACCATTGGTGCCAGTGAGTCTTGTATTTGAGCTTGATAGTGATTGCCAGAGCTTTGTCACGGAGCACTGATCCCAAACTGCGGAGAGATCGTTTAATGTTGGATCCAAAACGACCTGTACCCATGAATGAGAAATGTTAGCCCAGGTCGCTGCTAAGGGGTGATCGTCATACCATGCTCGAGAGCCTGCATCCGCCTACGTGTTGAGATGACCGGGAATGTGATTCGCTGAGAATGTCAGGTTGTACTGGAATTCACATAGTCCGTCGTTGCAGGCATCCGTATATACGTGCTCGGATGGTTTCGAAATTTCAGCAAAATGCACAACTGGAATGCCGTTAAATCGTTGGGCTTTGTAAGTATCACTGCAAACCAACGAAGATCTTCCTTTGCAGACGATGGCAAACTTCCATGTCTTTGATGGGGAAAAACCGTTGCTGCTGACTGTATTCGGTGAAAGAATGCCCGTGCCGGCCGAAAGCAGTTGTAACGTGTCGCAGACTTCCGAGGATCTGTAAAAGTGATGTCCGTTTACTGCCTTGGCGGTGAGGACAGTGTTCACTCGATCTTGAGATTTTATGATCTTCTCAGGCGGGATTGACACTACGCCCGTGACCGTGTTCCATAATAAGTCAAGAGCTTTTGCGTGAGTACTCCATGGAGTAAACTTTTGTTCATTGATTGCGGTTGGGCCCAGCACAGTAGCCATCGTACGTCGGAGCACGAGATTGGCGTCAAAGCATTGATGGCCCACTTCGATTTCAACACATGTGTGGTCGTCGCACCACACATTACCTTTAAATTGCTTGACCGAGTCGTTGGTGTGGTGCTCGTAGAGGTAGTTAATAAGTGATCCGGCTATGGAATAAAAGGCTGGTGACCCACACCAGCCAAATCCACACGAGAGATCGGTTATTAGGTACCCGTCAATAGTGAATGCAAACATGTGTACCGCATCAGCGTGCATTGGAACGTGACGGAAAGCACCACGACGCCAAGCACGATGCGTACGGATGCTTGTGGATGATCGCACTTCAGCAAATGAATTCTGCGTGCGATATCCCTTGGTGGATTGTACGAGACCTCGGGAAAATTCGTCCGGTCTGTGTAATCGTTCACCGATGCTCCATGAGGGAAGGGGTAGTCATTGATTAGACGTACATCTTGCCCCGAATTTGTCTTGTCTACGACGCCAAGTGGGCTCGTGAAGACTTCTTTCCAGTTTTTCCAGCATACTTGCGTCTACAATCAGATAACGCCCGTCGTGTTGCCCTTTTCGGAGATGACGGCGTATTCCTGGCATGTCAGTTTGGGCAGATCGGTGGTTTTCTGGTCGAGTCTGCTGACTACTGGGCTTTGATGAGACCCAGGTCGGTAGAACACCGTTTCACTATATCGTTCCATCGCTGTGTAGTAATACTCGTTTCTTCGTCATGAGGGAGTGGTAGCTCGAATAAATCTTAGTTTGGCGCGGGTCTTGATCACTTTGGCCTCGAATCAGCCGCACGAACTCCGCTAGGGATAGCCGGGATGTTAGTGCGAGATTGATCATGAAGCTAACTTGGGATGTATCAATTGAGTCATCATCAGTGCATGATGAATCTGGTGGCGCGATCCCGTAGGTTCCAACTATCGTTGCCAGGTGCATTTTCAGTGATACAGAGTTTTGATCGCGCAGTAGATGAAGAATTGATGCAAATCGCTCGTGTTGCAGTGCTTGATTCTTTTCGTAGGTGTTTTGCACCGATCGTGCTGACTTGCCATTTTGGCGTCAGAGGTCGCTGAACTGTGAGGCCAATCCTTGCCAACGTTCGTCAATTACTGACTTTGCATATTGAGGTAGGCTTCGGGGGCGGAAATGTCCGCGGCTGCAGTCACTGACCGGACACCCGACCTTCGACAAATATTTATGACAAAGCCGGCGACCGTCTTCTCGTGGTAGCATGCTCACTACTTCTATTGGTACTCGTGGGAATGTGCTTGCACGACCAGAACGCCGCGAACCGTCTTGAGTGGAGGAAATTGGACGATTTTCATGGTTGTAAGATCGAGGTCGATGCTGCAATGTTGGTTGAGGTCTTGAGTTGCGAAACTCGCGAAGCGCAATGAGAGTGTCATCACTTCGAGTAGTCTTGTAGTACTCGAAGGGCTTTTGATAATCCGTCTGCAACCAGAATACTGCGGCATTTGCTGAACTTGAAGTTGACCCAGTACGCAAGCAGACGCGCAGTCTCTGCGTCTGGCATTCCATAGTCCGCATAGCTGATGATGAAATCCCTCGCCGTAGCAATAAATTCAGTTTTTTCTTGGTTGTAGAAGTAACGGGCGAATATTAAAGCGAGGCAAGTGCGCTCACAATATCAGCATGGCACAATACCTTGGGTGCAGGCGCAAGACTGTTCTTGGGCGAGAGGTCCGACATATTAACGCCTTTATCGCTTGCCTCCATGGTTTCTACTGGTGTCGTTCGACGACAATGCGTAACAGATAGTCGAATTCCAAAGCCAAATGCATACAGGGATCGCAGCACGGTGGGGTTGCGAGGAACTCAACACAAGGAGACTGCTGAATAGACCGCAAGAAAATTTGCGGGACCTTACCTTTGTGGCGATGGTGTCTGATGGCCATATGCACATCTTTATCGACAGGTGATGGATGAAATGTCAATCCTCGGCTGTCGGGATCCTGCGTTCTTTCTTCGGTACCACCATCTTGGTCGATATCACGTCGCTGTCGTTTTGATAGAGGTGAGTTTAGCTGACGGACGTCGCGAACATCTTCATCATCCGAGTGAAATGGCGGGGACGCGCCATCGACACTATCAAATTCACTTGAGTATTTGCTTTCCTGCCCGAGATGATGCTGGCGTCTTTCCTTCGCGATTCTCAGCGGGGTAGGTGTGATCGCTGGCCGCTTTTGACCGTACGTGTCAATTGAAGAGTCCACATCGTTTGGTCGCTTTGAACGTGGAGCTAGTGCGAAGTTGATGACGTGTTGGCGTCGAACCCGGACAATACGCAGATCGCTGGGACGAACTAGCGGGACAATAACTTGCAGGTCAAATGCCTCCGGTAACGCATCAGCGATGGTACTTGGGAGACCCGATCGTCGCTTGTCACGATTCTCACATGCCACACAGGCTTCGTTTTGCCTTTGCAACAACTCCGCAGGCATTAGGGCTGTAACATTCGTGCCTGCCGCCGTATCAAGCACGTAGTTCACTACGTCGACCTTGATGACCGACGGTGGATCGAGAAGAGGGACCCGGGCAGAACCTTGCTAGTCGTTACGTTGAGGGTCGGATCAGTGTGACTCATGATGTAACGACGCCTCAGCGCCAGATATCAACTCCATCAGCGGAGCACTCAAGAAATGCGATGGGGTGAGCCACGTATGACCCCGGCCAAAGCTCACATTCGTTCTCTTTCACAATACGCTGCGCAATAGATTCAAGTGGCATCTGATGCTCGGTACTGTCAAAGGCCCACTCACGTCACGCTAACGATGTTGCGAGAAACGTTAGTAACCTCGACATATGTAAACTCCGCCAGACCTGAGAGTTGGAGAGGGCCGACAAAGGCAAGCATGCCTGCGCTCATTGTTAAAGTCGTCATGGCGGATGTGCTGGGAGGTGGACTGGGAGAAGCTTGGAACCACGGAGCCAAAGTCGAAGTGGTTTCTCTCTGCTGCCACTACCTTCCTTAACTAATTATATACAACGTCCTTGAATCTTATTGCTTCCGGAATAGAGAGATCCACTTGGATATCCCTACCCTCTCGCTTTTTGGTTGTCTGATTAGGATCGAGAATGCATGAACAATGCGAAGTAAGAGCAAAACCAACAGTAAAGTCAAATTCTATTCTATATTTGGCTAAATTATAGTGGTTTCTATAATTGTAGAATTAAAAGGGCGACAAATCCACTATGGCAATCCAATAATCCATCCCAAAACGATGGACGACGCAAGCGTAAACCAGGCGAAATGGGTGCTTGAGCTCATCGAGGATGCTGATTTACCCGAATTGGCCTGTGTTTGTCGAGTCTATCGAGAAACCCATGGACAAGAGACAAATATATTTTGCTGCGCAGCAAGAAGCATGCCGAAAGGATGAAGCGTTGGTTTGGAGTATTGCAGGCTTGCTTTGATTGATTGATAGTACCTTCTCATCAGCTCCAACAAACTCATCGTGTGAAATGGCTCGAAATCTAGAGGCGAGACCACTTGCGTTGCGCAGGGCGACATTATCTTCGGTGTCGGTCACATTCAGGTCAAACAGCGACTTTACCTTCGACCAATTGTCTGATTTTGTGCCCACAGGTACATCACAAGACACGTTCTCCCAGCAGTCGCTGTCTTCAGTCGGTTTGTAGTTCGCCCTGCGCATCGCTGGAATGGAATAGACGGATTTAGACCTCCGTATGTGGCCAATTACCTCGACCATCCTAAATTATAGGATCGGATTTTGGTCGCCCGGTGGAGATGGGCTACTTTCAAAGTATTTTCTTTTTTTTGGTGCCAAGAATAGCTTTTGAACGTGATTTAGGATCACAAGCTAAGCACGTTGTTGTACAGCAAAAGTCGGAGATGCTTCCAAACGTCGCTAAGTGTTTGTTGCCTACTGGAGCACTATTTAATTAGTTGTACTACTGTACCAAACAAGCCTCCCGTAACCTTACGCCTCCTATGGTCTCAATGCGTTTGTCTACCGTATGGCAATAGACAAGATCTCTCGACTGGTTTGTTTCTTAGTGATAGCTAGTCCGACTTGTTGGCTACAGCTTTACGGAAGAAATCGAATGAACCCATCACTTTGAGATGCAGGGTGATACCGTCAAGTACATGGAGTGGGCTGGGGGCCAAAGACTTTCTATCAACGCTTGCGTCATCGTAAACCGATCTTCAAATGTAAATCGTGATTACGAAAGGCGCTGATCCCACACTCCTCCGTTGACTGCCACAGTGATAGACTGCCTATGAAGTTCCCTCTGCCGGCCGACACGTTTCCTCAGATCATTATATCGCCCAGTGACGCCCAGAGGCTCGAGGATGTCGCCAACACATCGTCCAGGAGCGTACAGCCCAGTTCCACGAGCACTCGGAGCTACACGAGGGCCACGTTGACGTCACTTTCTGGAAGAAGACCAAGAGCCGCGAACAAATCTCCGTCTACAAGAAACGACATGTTGACCCGATGGGGGCGGACACCAATGGCAAGGCTGTGATAATGCCCATGATGCTCACGGTTCGTACGATTGAGGGCAATCTGGATGACGTCATGTACGGTGCATTGACCCATTCGACCGATTGCATGCGCATTCGCAACGCATACTTGGACGACAGGATTAAAGATGGTCGTCAACTGACATCTCTCATCAACCCTTCGATATCTGATCCGCTACGCTCACTCACTCTCAAGTGGAGCGTGAAGGAGAATCTGACCCTCACTCCTCCGCCGCTAGTGCGCATGCGCAACTTTGTGCTCCTCGAATGCTCGGGCATCGTGAGTCCGCCAACCAGTGAGCGCATCGGGTACCACCTCGTCCACTCAGTCGTGTTGCCAGGTATTCGCGAGCTGCACGAGTACAATATCGTACGCGGCTACATCTCGATCTGCTTTCTGTTCCGCCAAGTATCGAAAAACGTCGTGGGCGTGTACTCAAAGTGCATTATTAGCTACTCTGGGTCCATACCGGTCGCGATCTTGACGTTGGCAGCCGCCGAGACGCTTGTATCTGTTTGGCGCTTTGTTGAATGTGCTAATTTGAAGAAACTGGCCTGGATTGTGCGTACGTCAGAGTTTACGGGTCCTCAACCGCAGAACCCAAAGGCATGCACTGTGTGCACGAAGAAGCTGACAGCCGTTAGCGGTGACCATGTCAAGACCCGCTGTAGTGCCGCCTGTCGTGAGTCTATTTGCTCTCGCTGCAGTGTGAAAAAGAAACTCGCGTACTGTGTGCCTCCCAAACTCAATGCGCTGTCGTCGGTCAAAATGAAATTTTGCATGCGTTGTGTGCTGCGCGCTAAGCAGACCAGTGCATTAGAGGTCGCCACCTACGAGGTAACTGAGAGAGGTTTCGGTGTCGCCAACCCTCTTATGCGGGCTTCGGCTTCGTCGTTCTCGAGTTTATCCTCTGGATTGGATGACCCATTGCTGTTTGTTGGGTAGTCACTGTCGGCGACAAGGCCTTGTATAGACAATGCAGATGTCACGATAATTGATGTGGAGGTCCTTGGTGACTTCAATGGAAACGATTAGAACGTTTGCAGTTTGTGCATGTTTCAGACGACGTGACATTCGAAGTCGCAGAATGAATCTACTGTGTGAGCATTATGTACAGTATATTATACATGATGCTTACACAGGAAATTCATAAAGGAGATTTATTCGGTTTTCCAACTGCCTATCGAAAGGACTGATGACGAAATCCCATCTTCTGGCTCTGCATGAACAGAATTTCATGATCGGTTCGAAGATGCAAATAAACATGCACAACCGATCGTGAGCACAGCAACAGTCGGAATTGCTGAGCGCAAATATATGCCCGTTAACACATGATTTAGAGAGCCGCTGTCAGAGCGCTGCCTTCCCACAAGTGGCAACAAACGAGTGACTCTGGGTTTGGTCCAGACCCTCCTTTTCTTTTTCTAAGACTGGATCCGGTATAGTAGAATAATATGGTGGTCACACTCTACGCTTGATGAGGGAGCAAACACGTGTAATAGACAATGTTAGGATCTGGAAATCTACGGTCTTGCCACGGCTCCGACCCTAAAACCTCTCTGCCCGGAGATCCTGGACACGACTCCAGCTGATGGCATACACCCTGGACGGACGTGGACTCAGCGACCAACCAGCGCCACTTCCGTAAAAGGGTTCACGTCTCGTGGCCTTTCTCCTCGAAGGAACTCTACCAGACACCGACGTGAGCACGTCGAGATGCCTCTCAACTCCGCGCCTTCTGACCTCACGCAAGATCCACAATCCCCCACACTCCCAGTACACCTACTCGCCCACTCACCACTCTCTCTGCACGAATGCACAGCTGCTGACGAGGCCTTGACGCTCGCGCTCCACGTGCCACTCGGATCATACACACCGACACCTGTCACCCGCTTCTGCTCCTCGATCGCCTTCCGCAACTCGTCCGTCCAGCTAGTCACTCCGTCTGCACGCACCACGTGAGCTCTGGCCGTCGTCGCCGACGCACTGGCCTCACTGGTCTGCTGCTGCAGGTCTTGCTCTTCCTCTTGTTGTGCGACCTGTCAGGCCCGCTTCCCTGTCTTCTTCCGTGCTCTCGGCACGAATGGCTTCTTCCGCAACGTACTTCCTCTTGCTCTTCGGTGTCTCGACAGGCTGTTTGACAACACCTGGAGCCCCCTCGCTGTCGTCCTCCGGACACACTCGCTCTTCACACTTTCTCTTGCCGCCACCGCTGACCGCTTGCTGATCACGATACTGCTCGTCCACTTGCTGCTGCTCTGCTTCCAGTTCGGCGGCCTCCGCACGCACGAACTCTTTTGCAACAG